>CAUYRT010080832.1:0-26187 GCA_963574885.1 Lepilemur ruficaudatus
TATATTTTTGGATAATTCAATCAAAAAAACAAAACAAAAAGCTACTTTGACAGAGTAGGTTTTTGAATGTAACAAGATAAGTCAACTTGAGTGGTAATATATTTCGGGAAATCAGCTCACTACAAATTGTGACTGTAAACACTGTACTGTAAATGTTTTGTAGTTTTCCCCCAATAAAATTAAAAAAAAAAACAATACTCCATGACCAAGTGGGATTTATACCAGAGAAGAAAGGATGGTTTAACATATGCAAATCAATAAACATAATACATCACATTGACAGAATGAAGGACAAAAACCATATAGCCATCTCAATAAATGCAGGAAAAGCATTTGATAAAATTCAGCGTCCCTTCATGATCAGAAGTCTAAACAAACTAAGAAGGGAAGGAACATACCTCAATATAACAATAATAATAATATACCAGCCAGGCGTGGTGGCTCATTCCTGTAATCCTAGCACTCTGGGAGGCTGAGGTGGGAGGATTGCTCAAGGTCAGGTGTTCTAAACCAGCCTGAGCTAGAGCAAGACCCCGTCTTTACCAAAAATAGAAATAAATTAATTGGCCAACTAAAAATATATAGAAAAAATTAGCCGGGCATGGTGGCACATGCCTGTAGTCCCAGGTACTTGGGAGGCTGAGGCAGAAGGATCGCTTGAGCCCAGGAGTTTGAGGTTGCTGTGAGCTAGGCTGACGCCACGGCACTCTAGCCTGGGCAACACAGTGACTTAGTATGGCTAAGACCTCAACAGCAGAGCTGTAACAAAAATTGATAAATGGGATTATATTAAACTAAAATGTTCTGCACAACAAAGGGAACAACAGAGTAAAGAGACAACCTGTTGAATGAGGGAAAATATTTACAAACTCTTCATTTGACAAGGGACTAATATCCACAATATGCAAGGAACTCTAATTAGTCAATAATTTTAAAAATAATCCCATTAAAAAGTAATTAGTCAATAATTTAAAAAATAATCTCATTAAAAAGTGAGCAAAGGACATGAATAGACAATTCTCAAAAGAAGACATACAAAATGCTAACAGGTAAATGAAAAATGCTCAACATCACTAATCATCAAGGAAATGCAAGTCAAAAACCTCAATAAGATATCTTCTTAACCCAGTTAGAATGGCTAATATTAAAAAGACAAAAAAATAATAGATGCTGGCAAGAATGTGGAGAAAAAGAACTCTTATAAATTGTTGATGGGAATGTAAATTAGTACAATCACTATGGAAAACAGTATGGAGATTTCTCAAAAAACTAAAAATAGAACTGCCATACAATCCAATAATCCCACTACCGGATACTTATGCAAAGGGAAAGAAATCTGTATATCAAAGGGATAATGCCACTTGTCTGTTTACTGCAGCACTATTCACAATAGCAAAGATATGGAATCAACTTAAGTGTCCATCGACACATGAATGGATAAAAAAATGTGGTATATACACAATAGAATACTAGTTAACCATGAAAAGAATGAAATCATGTCATCTGCATTAACATGGATGTAACTGGAGATCATTATGCTATGTGACATAAGCCAAGCGCAGAAAGACAGATACCACATGTTCTCACTCAGACGTGGGAGCTGAAAAAGATGATCTCATGGAAATAGAGAATGGAATGATAGATACCAGAGGGTGGTTTGGATGTGTATGTGAGAGCGGATATAAAGAGAGGATGGTTAGTGATTATAAACATAGTTAGATAGAAGAAATAAGCTCTAATATTCTATAGCAGAGTACTTGAAATGATACCAACACATAGAAATGATAAATACTCAAGGTAATGGATACCCCAAATACCCTGACTTGATCATTACACATTCTATGCATGCAATAAATATTTACATGTATTCCATAAATATGTAAAAGATTTTATATCAATCAAAAAATGAGAATATCAAAAGTACATTGGTACTAAACTAGAAGCTGGTTTTCTTTCTGTTAAAAAATAGTTATCTTGGTGAAAGGTCTTCCTCATCTTTTAAGTAATTGACTTTACAAAGTTTTGTGTTTTATCAAGATAATTTCTTGTATTTCATGTTGTCTTTTATTAGGTCTTTGATTACCTAAGAAAAATTTGTCTTCTCAATATTAAAAGAGCTGAATTTTTTATAGCTATGTAACCTTTCTGTATTTGCCTTTCATTGCTTCATAATAACCAATGATCCTATTTAATCAAGTGTTTTAGATCTTTTGACATTTTTTACAAACTTTCCAAAATGAAATTCTAAATTAGATATCTTTGAGATAGAATTAACTTTGGGACATTCCAGATGGTCCCTGGAATGTCTTAAAGGTTTTGTACATAATTTTTGTTATTAGAGTATAGCCCTATTCACTGTTTTCAAGTTTTATTATCTACCTGTAGACTGGACTGGATACTGAATTCTTCTTGATTTCTCCAATCCAATCTTCTCCCACTTTTCTGACTCAGAATCTCTAAGAACAAGAAGTGTTCTGTTCCTAAAATTCCACAAGCTAAACATGGACAACTTGCTGTAATTTCAGAGGACAGCCTTCATGCCTGATGTGTGGACCAGTTAGGGAGTTCACTGAAACACTCACTGCCTTAATCAGGCATTTAAACTGTAAACCAGGAAAATATGTTTCAAGCTCAAACCTAGAAATCTTGATTAACTTTCCTCTGGACTCACAGATTGAATTTATAGTTTGTTTCAGTCATTGACCTTTGTTTTTGTTTTGTTTCCCTAGAAATGTTACTTGGTTTGGTTTGTGGGGACTTTGGCTAGGGAGCATACTCCAGTGCCTTGGTATGTATTATCTTTCTGATAGTCATCATTATAATCTTCCTGGTGCACTGTATTCTCTCAAGGGTCTTAAATGTGTGTTTGCAGCTATTAACGGTATGCCAGATGGTCTCACTATGATTAGAGTGACAAAAATGAGATGACCAACAAAAGGAATCTTTCCTCAATGAGCTTGATGTCATGACTTAAGAGTTCCACACTGACACAAAGACAACTCAGCCATGATGGTGGCAGAGAGTGGTACTTATGCCCAAGTTTTGGTCTCATCTCACAAATGAGATTCTGATCAAAAGGGAATTGTTCAAAAAATCTAATTGGGAGACCATTAGACTAGGGTGCTAGCACTTTAAATTCCTAGGTAAACAAACTAAAAGCCCAACATAAATGATAAACTGAAACTAGGTACTGTAATACCGTACCAATCAGAAACCACCAACTAACCTCTAACTAGAGACTTTCCATTCTAACAAATAAAAATTGTTTTCTTTGTCTTGTTTCTGCAAACACTTTATAAAATGTTCCTCACTTGCCCCTCTTGTCCTCGTCCTCAGAGTGTTAGCCACTTGGGGTCTGGTGCTGCCCTTATTCATGAATCACTGAATATGCAAAGAAACTCCTTAAAATTTAAATGTGCCTAAGTTTTTCTTTTATCACACTTGATACCAAAAGCATGATCCCAAAAGGAAAAATTGACAAATTGGACTTCATCAAAATTTAAAACTTTTGCTCTGCGAAAGATTCTATTAAGAGGATAAAAGACAAGTTACCACCTGGGAGAAAATATTTGCAAAGCACATATGCAACAAAGGACTAGGATAGAGATTATATAAAGAAATGTCAAAACTCAAAAACAACAAAAAAACACAAACATGACCAGACATTTCCCCAAGGAAGATATACAGGTGGTTGCTAAGCAGAAGCTTAGTCATCAGAGAACTGCCTTTACCCTGCTCTTCTCACCAGTTTAGCAAAATTCACCGGTTCTCCCGAGGCCATCTCCATTCCCTTTCATGTCCCTTTTTCCCTCTCCATGCGCCATTTTCCTGTGCACTCTCTTACAGTCTCAAACTGCCCCATTCCCCACATACACTCCCTCGCAGGAAGTCAGGCAACCTGCCTTCCCTGATGTGGCCCTCAGAAACTCTCTCTAGTCCCCAATTAGCACTGCCATCTACTCCATGCTGTGGACTTCATTTTGGTATCTGAAGGAAGGCAATCCTGGGACAGTTAAATCCTACCAAGTCAGGCCAGCCACTGAGAAGCGAGGCAGGGTGGTAAAGGGTAGAGGGGCTTTCAGGCCTGTGGGAGACAGATGGACACAGCTGGATGTAGGCCAAAGGCTCTTCCTGGGGCTACCGTCATCATACCACAAAAGCCACTAGGTGCTTTTCTCTCTCTTGTTCTCAGTTCAGCAAGAGAAGATAGGCTAACCTAAGGTTTTCTATTCTCTAAGCAGCAAAAAGTCTTGGCCCTTCAAATCAGTGTTAAAAGTGCTATTTAATGACCAGCAAACTAACCTCTAGATATTTCACAGCCATATATGGTAAGAGTAGAGGATGTAGGGCTGGTTAAGGGGCAGGACAAACTACCCAGCGCAAAGGTGAAAAAACTTTGGGGGGAGGGGTGTGTGTAATCCATAGGGACAGATATACTCAGATTTAAAACAGTGGAGGGTGGAGGCCTTCAGGATTCTTTGAAACTTCCAGGTGGAACCCAGGTCGGACACACATCCTGCATGGACCTTTACTGCCCAGCCGGGATATCCTGTGTTTGTCGAAACGACCACATAGGGAAGCCCTGACCATTGTCCTTCCCGAAATCTGCCAGTGAGCCCCTCCCCAGGTTGAGGCAGCCGCCCCAGGCAGAGGAAGAGTAACTCTGGAAACAGCGTTATCAGCATCCTCCATAGACTTCCTCACCTCCTCCCCAGCCTCATTAGCCCCAAGCTCCTCAGCATCCTCAAACAGAAAGCTTAGGGGGCTGGGGTGGGGTCAGCACCCAGAAGCCAGCCCCTTCTGACAGCTTCCTCTTTGGCCAAGCCCTGCCTCTGTGCAACCCTGCGTGGGCAGCCGAAGGCTGCAGCTGCAGCCCAGAGCCCGAGATGGAGCCCCGGCTGGCCTTGCTGCTGTGGGTCTCAGCCCTGAGCTCTTCTTTCTCCTTGCCAGCTTCTCTCCGTCCTTCTCTGGTGCCCCAAGTCAGAACCAGCTACAATTTTGGAAGGACCTTCCTCGGTCTTGATAAATGCAATGCCTGCATCGGGACATCTATTTGCAAGAAGTTCTTTAAAGAAGAAATAAGGTCAGAATCTCAATCAAATAATTCTGAGGGGCAAATTTTGTTCCCTTCGTGTGAAGATGTCCAGGAGTTTGTTGAAAAGGAATGTAATGTATGGGTGGGAGCTGAAACAAAGCCATTTAATCAGAGTGGTAATGGTTTGAAGCTGGGGTGGGTAGGAGGGCAAGGTGTGAAACCAAATCCCAACCCTAAATGCTAAATCCAAGGCTTCCTTTTGAAGTGAAAGCTTGAAGTTTTTTTTATCCTATGAATGGAGTAGCCTGGGACTGTTGAGTTTATCAAGTTCATTTCTCATAAGGGGGGGGGGAAATAAAATTTATAGAAAGCCTACTATATGACATACATTTTAAGTATGTCAGGGAGTTAGTGATTTGCACCAGTTATTCAGATAGTGAACTGAGACATAGCAAGATTAAGTGACTCTGGGGTGGGTAGGAATGGGGTAACTATGTGAGAAGATAGATGTGTTAATTTGTTCCATTATAATAACCATTTTACTATGTATTTATATATGTACCTTATAACATCATGTTGTATACTGTAAATATGCACAATAAAATTTATTTAAAAAGAAAAAGATGAAGTGACTTGACCAAGGTCACTACCTAATAAGTGGCAAATCTGGGATTCAAATCAGCACAGTTTGCTCCAAAGTTTCTGAGCCAGTTTTCTGTTATGAGATGTTGCCTTGATCAGAGGAAAACCAGAGTTTAGTAAATTGCAAGCACGTGGCTCTGAAAGAATAGTATCATACTCTGGAATTCAAGCCTATCAACACACAGTAAATGAGCCTTTACCATGGCCAAGATACAGGAGGTGTTGTGGTGACAGCCACTATAACTCTGATCATTACCTTCCAGGGGGTCACGAGGAGGGGATCATGTTATAATAACAAATAATAACAATAAGGCTTATTCTGTTGCAAGCCGGTGTAAAGGACCTCCAGGAACTCCAGGGAGGGAACATTAATTCCAAATGGGGACTGGGGAAGGGCTTCTCCAGGAGGAGGTATTCTGAGCAAGGCCTTAAAGAATGAGCTGAAATTTAGTAAGAAGGGAATGGCTTAAGGCAGAAGTAGCTTAAGCAAAAGCCCAGAGGTGTGGGAAGAGATGAGAGGTGCTTAGTGGCTGGAGCATGGGATGTACATGGAGGCATGGCAAAGGAGGTTGGAAGGATATACAGGGAAGGGAGCCTTGAATGCCATGCCAATGAATTGGGACCTTAATCTGTGGACCAGTGGTTCCCAGGCTTTCCAGTACCAAAAACCCATTGTCATTTGCCCCTTCTCCTCCATCTTCTCTGAAGGACCTACCTCATGCTTGTAAGATTTGGTGACCAAACAAAAAGCATTAATTAACAGTGATTTTATTTCCAATCTGTAGTAACCAAAGACATATTTGATTATTCAACTAAATTACTGAACAGAAATAATAAACAGAAAATACCAATCAAGGCCAGGCATGGGGGTTCAGGCCTATAATCCCTCCCACTTTGCAAGGCCAAGGCAGGAGGGTTGCCTGAGGACAGCAGTTCAAGACCAGCCTGGGCAACACAGCAAGACTCCATCTCTACAAAAAGTTTTTAAAACATTAAGAAATTAGCCAGGCATAGTGGTGTGCTCCTGTAGTCCCAGCTACTCAAGAGGCTGAGGCAGGAGGAAAACTTGAGTGCAAGGCTGCAGTGAGCTATGATCATACCACTGCACTCCAGCCTGGGCAACAGAGTGAGACCCTGTCTCAAAAAAAATTTTTTAAAAAAAGAAATACTAATCAAAAATGTTAAACTTATTTTGTGAGACCATATATATTTTATGGAATTCATGGTGGACTTTTCCTTTTAACCCTTTATAAAGGCATTTTTTAATGTTGAAAAGTTGAAGGAACGCAAATCGAGGAAGCTCTATTGCAGGCAATGGTGAGGATGCTAAGCTGGTGAGAGACAGACTTGTGTTTTTGGAAGGTCTCATGGAAAACAGTGAGTAGGATGGACTGGTGGTGTTGACAGGGGCTGTGAGAACAGTCGTCATATCCCAAGAGAGCGGTCATAGGGAACAAATTAGGGCAGGAAGGACACAAGTCAGTTCAACTATAGAGTCATTTTGTTGACAGACTCCATGCAAGAGGAAATAAAGATGGAGACGTTGAATGTGAACTCAAGGTTTTCTGCCTAAGAAATGGGAAAAAGAGGACCAAGAACACAGGTGAAGTGGTGCTGATTCCTCAGAGAAAGGAGGCAATGAGAATACAGACATATTTTAAGATATTTTAAAATAGGAGGGTGAAAAATTAAGGGATTCAACTAAGGAAGAGCTCCAGGTTCACAACCTCTTTATTCACCAGGGGGCAATAAATGAATTTTTTTCTCACCAGCCAGGTATTAGCCAAATTCAGAAAGCATTTCCCTAAATAGTTTTGCATTCCATTAGAGTTCAGGATATTACTTCATCTCCCTTAGAATTCATTTTCCATGTGTCCCTGAAAGGGAAGTATGCAGTTACAAGCAGGAAAACACCAGGCAGGGCATGTTCAGGTTTACAGCTCTCTGTATTGAGAATGTTCATTCTCAGTACAAGAGGCAGAGCGAGGCGATGAGCGGGTCTGGGGATGTGGACTTGTTTAGAGTCCTTTTCTCTATATTATAAATATCTTCTTTCTTATTAGAAAAGTAGTATCTCTTTATTTTAGAATTTTCAGAAAATATTGATTAAGGGAAGCACAACATAAAAATCATATATAATTCCTCCACCAAGAGATCATCCCTGAGTGGACATTTTGTTGTATATCCTTGCCACCCCTTTTCTATGTATGGATTAAGAAAGTTTTTCAACAAAAATGTGATCATCTATGTATACTCTTTTGGAAACTTATATTTAACAATATATCAGGAACACCTTTCCACATTATTAAATGATATTCCCCACAATTTGATTTTTAATGGCTTCATGGTACTCAATTGCATCAATCAACTATAATTTATTTAACTAATCTACCATAGTGAGACTAGGGGTTTTTATTTCACTTGTCGGTATTACAAACAGTGCTGTTAAACATTCCTGAGGCCATATTTTGTGCAGATCAGTGATTAATTCCTTATGACAGACTCCTAAAAGTGAAATTTCTGGGTCAAAAAAATTACAAATGTTTAGAATATATATGTGTGTGTGTGTGTGTGTGTGTGTGTGTGTGTGTGTGTGTATATCGAAATGGTGACTTCTACTTATAGACTTCTTGGTGACTTCTTGAACACTCACAAATATTTAATATTATTACTTTTTTAATTTGTATTTCTTCTGAGTTGAGCCTTGTTTTCAGATTTATTGACCATTTATATTTCTTCTTTGCTAAATTGTCTGTAAGTTCACATCCTTTGCCTCTCTTTGTAACGGTGTGTTCACGCATCATGTTCTTATTGATCCCCAAACATTTCTCCACTTTTAAAAATGACTACCATGACACCTTATGAGAAAGCCCACTCAAAACTCACAGACTTTTGGCTGAAAAACTATAGCCAGGTCTTGGCCCTTACTAAGGATTGGACAATGCTTGTATCTGTTCAGCAACAAACAACAGATGGGTTTCCCAGGCCAGCTGAGTATGCTGAAGACACGTGATCAGTAGATGAACGTCACCTTTCCTTTTTCCCCTTATCTTTTCATTGGCAAGAATGCTAGGGATGAGTCAGATACTTCCTATATTCAATCTTTGCAAATTTTCCCATGCATTCCATGTTGACTTTCAAATCCTGAATGAAAAAGTTAAAGGAAGCTAGGAAAATGAGTAAGCCTGATTGACACGTTTTTCCTACTGAAAATATGCCTATATGTGAAATCCTGAGTGGCCACACCAACTGACAAGATCTACCAGGATCTGGTTGGTCAGTATTGTACATATGTGGGGGGAGAGGGGTACATAGTGGCAGTATCTCTGATCAGAATTATTCCTACAGCTTCCTGGGCTCTTACCAGGGCAGAAGCTTTACCTCACCTTCCTTACCATACACACTTGGCCTGACATGCCCACTCCCACTCCCAAAGTCTTAAAAAGGTTTAAACACTTACAACTGGGCATTAAAGGGCTCACAGTGAAATAAGTAAATCATTAGGCTTGATTTTGCCTTCCCTTCTCCCTTGCCTCTTGTCTGTCTCCTTCCCCTCAGAAAATGATAATTTTTTCTTTAACTCACTTCCTCACATCAACTCAGAGGCCTTGGGAACTGCAAGACCCAGGAGTTTATGGCAAAAGTATCCATCTACATATTCGGTCATCCATACATGCACTGATTCATCCACCATCCATCCACTCACTTATCTAGGCATCCCTCCATGCATTCTTCAACCCAGTTGCCACTCTGTGCATCCCACCATCCAGCCCTCCATGTATCTCTCTACTCACTTATCTACCTCTACATCCAAATACCCATCCATCCATCCATCTATACATCCAACTATAAGGCATTGAACACTTAGTACCAAGCACTTGGTACCAAGCACTCGGCCAGGCATTGAGTTACAACATTAAAAGAGGCCCAATCCTTACCCTGAAGGAGTTTACTTTCTATTGGGAAGACAGAGAAATAAGTAAACCAATGATCAAAACAGAGTATAAGTACTATTTTAAAAATGTCCTACACAGGGTGTCCCACATGAGCATGTGGGAAGGTCCCAACTGGGTGATGAAGGAGTGAAGATCAGAAGAAGTGGTACCCATCTGGGTTTTAAAGGGTTGGATAGGGATTTTCCAGACAAGGAAGAGGAAGAGAGTATCTCAGACAAAGAGATCAGCACATGACAGGTGAGCAAAGGCTCAGCATCCTGAAAGAATGTGGTTTATCCAAGGATAGCCAGTGGTTTGGTAAGACCAAAGCAAGCTTGTAAGGACAGCAGCAGGTGATGCAGCAGGTGATGCAGCAGGCAAAGAGCATTGTGAGCTAAACTCTAAGCACTAAGAAGCATGAACTCTATTCTGAGAGTTTTGGGAACACGCCAGATGGTTTAATGGTTGGGTGTAGAGCTGGGGGATGCAGAAGAGGGAAGAGAGAAAGAAATCTTTAAGAAAGTATGTCTATAGACTTATGTTTGACTACATGCAGCATGAAAATTATTCATGGGAAGAGGGTATTTCATTCTAACTCCAAAGCTGTTCTTCTGCCCCACACTCTCCCCCTGCTCTCCATGTTGAGGGACTTGAGGAGATTGGACCACATGACCTTTATGCTTCCTTTCAGCTCTGAGATGCTATCTATGATCCTGTTTGTCCATCTTTCCACACAATGAGGAACTTGGCCAGCCTCACTTCAATCATGCCAGTGATCTCAATTTAGAAGGAAGGTTAGAAAGCTGCCTCTATTTTGTGGTTTTCCAAATGTAAGAAAGGATATTAACATTTTAGTGAATAAAAAGTGGGACCCATTTTCTCAATGACATTCTTCTATTCAATAAAGTAGGTAATCAATCTTGTAAGAATACACACTTCCCATTTGATGAAATAAATGTATTACCATTTTGAATTGGGGAGAGGTGAGGCCTGTAAAATTATTTGTCTCAATCCATATGGAAAGCCTCGAGCCATCACTGAACCTGCACAGGCATTTATTACAGGTCACCTGCCAAGGCAGTGTTGTCACCTTAGTAGTGCCTCCTCGGGAGGTGGGGACAGAAAAAAGGACAATGAGCTTTTCTTGCCAGGTAAAAAGTCTCTCCCCATGCTACCCCCACCAGTTGGGAAAATAGGAGCCCTGAGATCTGCCCTCCCCCGCCACTGATTGTCTGCAATTCTTCAGACAAGTCACATATATGTTCCGCCTTCAATTTCTCATCCTCAAAACAAGATGAGAAGGGGGAAGGGACAAAATAATCTTTAAGGACCCTGCCATCTATAACCCCTAATAATGTTATCAATCTGTTCCCATGAGCAAATCCATAAAATGAATAATAGAGGAATAAGCAACTACAAAGTGGTAAAGACTGCAAGCTTTGGAGCCTTGAATGCCACTTCCTCCAATTCCTGGTCATGTGACCTTGGGCAAGTGACATAACCACTCTGTGCCTTGGTTTCCTTATCTGTATGGTTAATAATAGTATTAACCTCATGGGTTTATTGAAAGGATTAAGTGAATCAATACATATAAAGTGGTTAGCAAGGTGACTGGCACACTTAAGTGTTTCATAAATTTGTGTTACTATTATAATTATCTAAAAGAGCCACCTATAGTTGTAAATCCTTAGTTCCAGGCCCTTTGGGAGGCGGGATGGTTGAATCTCCATGAGCAAGTGTCACTGCAGGAAATAGGCAAACTGGCTTGTCTCTGGGCCTTGGGCCCTGTGCCCTTCCTTATCCTCCCAGAGAGGATGATCATTTACCATAGTTGTCCTGACACTTCCAGTAAAATTGATTCATTTCAAGTTTACAGTGTCTCATCTTTTTAAATATATTTATGGCAATGTTCTTGAACATAATGCTTTGTGCCTGCTTATATTGCAATTTGCATTGCAGAAGTTGCTTACTGACAGTTTTTGTTGGAGCACCTTCCCAAACGTGAAAGGCCCAGAGCTCTAGTGTGTTCCTCAGGGATTTGAAGGCCTGGCCTCTCTAACTCCCTGGATAAGTCCCATGACCTGTTTGCCCCTGTAGGTTTTTGCGTGGCTTTCTTTTTCATCAAAACAGTAGAAAAAGCTTGCAGTCTCATAGGGTAAAGCTAAATCATGTAAGTGAGAAAACAAAACAATCTAGGGTTTGGGACTAATCAAAATGCAATTCTTCTAAAGCACATTATCCAAAACTCCTTATCATGGAGTTGCCCAATAATGCCTAATAATACGAATTTAAAGATTCTTATTTAAATTAAATATACAATGTATCTTCTATAGACTGATTTTCATTTGCAGTATGACCCTCAATTATTTAACAATAATGGAGGTAAACTTTTTCTCAGTAATTTCATACATAAATCAAAAGGAGATTTATCATTCTTCCCTAATGGAAATGTCAGTGCACAGCTGGAGCAGTGAGTATGAAGAAAAGGGTAAATGTGGGGCCCAGGAAATTGGCAGATGATAATAGGCCAGTGCCTCTCCCCTGAGGAGGACTAAGGACCGTCGAGGCCATTATATAGAATTACACACCTCCTGGAGCCCAGATAGCTTCAAATTTGGTGACCACTTAGCAGCTGCTATTGTCTGACACTTGGTTGGTACTGATCAATCTCTGGACTGAAAAAAAATTAATGGGGCTCTTTAGGGTTGGATATGGAGGTTCAGTGGTCTCCCCAGTGCAGGCTCAAGAGCTTCTTCAAGAACTGTGATTCCAAGACCCAGCCGCTGGTCAGAAGGCAGACAGTTTTTGGAACTGGTATAGGGAAAGGGAAAGATGGTGGGGTTTGCTGGCAGAGGGCCTGTGCTTTGTACTCCTGCTTGGCAATGTGTTGTCTGACCTTGGGCAAGGTCCTTAAGCTCTATAAGTCTCAGTTTCTACCCCTGGAAGGTTGGGATGGGATATTAGGAGAATCAAAAATGTCAGCAAGTGTAAAGCTACTATCTTTACATAGAGTAGAAGTTCAGAGAGCCGTGGCTAGTCCTCCTGTGCCAGTTGTGTGAAGAGGATAAAGTTTGTGTCTGACGCACACACCTCCTTCACTTTTTCTGACATCACCTCCCTACCTTGGAGGAGACAAAAGCCATCCTCTCACAAAAAGAATTCTGAGCGCCCCAGCCTAAGGAGGAGAAATGGATCAGATGGGCTGTTGTCCTCTGTCTCTCTGTCCCTGGACTCTGCAGGCCTCCAGCTAACAGGCCAATCATAAAAGGGCTATTCTCCCAACAGGTTTGACAAGTGGCTGGCTCCCCACCTTGGACTGCCTCCTGACTACTTGCCTTCATACCCTGCAAATTACTCAGATGATTCCAAAACCTGGCGCCCTGTGGAGATCTTTAGGCTGCTCAGCAAATACCAAAATGAGATCTCAGACAGGAGAATCTGTGCCTCCGTGTCAGCCCCAAAGACCTGCAGCATTGAATACGTCCTGCGGAAAACAGGCAGGTTCCAGAAATGGCTGCAGGCCAAGCGCCTCACACCAGACCTGGTGCAGGTGAGTCTGCAGTCCTGGCAAGTCCAAAGCAACCTGTCAGGTACATCTTGTGTCACCTACCTTGATGGGTATAGACATTGGGGCATAGGGAAAAGATCCCCGGGGCCCAGAAACTGTGGTTGAGTCCTAGATCTAGGCCACTAAAAGCTGTGGCAGAATGGAGAGAAGGAGCAGAGACCCAGGAAGAACAGAGAGCTTCTGGTTCCTGTTCATCCATCCATTCAATGAGTTTTAACTGTGCTGCATTCTAGAGATTCAAAGATGAATCAGTCGCAAGCTCCACCCCCAGGAGCATATGGCTCAGTGGTGGGGACATACAGAGCACAAATCACCACAAAGCAACGTAGTTGATGTTATGATAACATTTTATACCAGGACAAGGGACAGACTATTGACTTTGGTCCTTCACTCACTGACTGACCAGTTGACCTTGGATTTAAGCCCAAAACTTCCCCCACTCTGCTCTGACATTCCTCCTCCAAAAATGGGGTCAGAGAAGGACATCTGGATGATCTCAAACACCCTCCCAGCTCTGAAATTCTTTGACTTGATATGACTCTGCTTCATTTATTTGACAAATACCGAGAGAGCACCTTCTATCACCAGGTGCCCTGCTGGATGTCTTGATTTCCTTGTTTCTTAAATGGCAGCAAATGGTACCTGCTCTGCCTGATTCATTCGTCCTAATGAGCTGATAGAGATGAAGATGCTTAGAAAAAGTCCATTGCTGTACAAATGCACAGCAGCATTCTTGTAATAAGTGGGTCCCTTTCTTCAATTTGTTGTTCTAAAATCTGTTCTACCAATTTCATCATCCTTGTGTTATAAGCAGTTAAACAAGCTTTTCTTCTTTCTGCCAAAACAACATCCATTAACAACATCCTGGTAAGATATGGCCAAAACCATAACCATTTTCACTTTACTTTGGCCCTTCCCTAACCTATCTTTGCATTCCCACCAGAGATTTTTCCCCTTCTTATAAAAAACGGAAAAATATCAGCAGCCATTTTATAAATTCCAGACAAACCTCATTCTTCTTCCATCCACCAAGTTCAAAGTCATTGCTGTCTTATTTTGGCACCATCTTCTCCCTCTCCTACCCTCCTTTCCAGACACCCTTTGCCCCTGGGATTCCACAGCAGGCCCAAGGCACTCTGCCACACTCTTTCCTACTCCCAGGTCTCATCCAGGTGGCACCCAAACTCCTGCTCTTTTCTTTCTAGCAAAACCCACGTATCAGACAGTATCAAATGGATCTGTCTTTCCCAAAGGTGGCAAAAAACAAAAACCTCACCTATTTACCCAAGAGAATTGAAAACAAGTGTTTAAACAAAACTCGTATATAATGGTTATAACAGCATTATTCACAATAGCCAAAAGGTGGAAACAAGCCAAATGTCCACCAACTGATGAAAGATAAACAAAATGTGTCATATCCATACAATAGAATATTATTTGACCATAAAAAGGAATGAGATACTGATACATGCTACAACACAGATGAACCTTGAAAACATTATGCTCAGTGAAAGAAGCCAGACACAAAAGGCCACATATTGTACTATTCCACTTATAGGAAATATCCAGAACAGGCAAACCCATAGAGACAGAAAGCAGATCAGTGGCTGCCAAGGGCTGAGAGGAGGGAAGAATTGGGAGTGACTGATTAATGGGTGCAGGGCTTCTTTATGGAGTGATGAAAAGGTTCTGGAATTAGATAGTGGTGATGGTTGTACAACCTTGTGGATATACTATAAAGCCCTGAATTTTACACTTTAAAATGGTCTAAATGGTGAATTTCATGTTATGTGAATTTTACCTCAATTCTAAAAACGAAGAATAAGCCATAAAAACAACCTCACCTATTCTGTGATTTCATTTTCTTAGAGCCTTGGGATTGGCAGCTAGTCTAATAATTTAATGTATGCCAGGATGTTAACAGGTTAACAGGTAAAATTCACATAACATGAAATTCACCATTTAGACCATTTTAAAGTATATAATTCAGGGTTTATAGTACACCCACAAGGTTGTGCAACCATCACCACTATTTCATTCCAGAACCTTTTTATCACTCCATAAAGAAACCCTGCACCCATTAAGCCGTCACTCCCAATTCTTCCCTCCTCTCGGCCTTGGCAGCCACTGATCTGCTTTCTGTCTCCACGGGTTTGCCTGTTCTGGACATTTCCTATAAATGGAATAGTACAATGTGTGGCCTTTTGCGTCTGGCTTATTTCATTATGGCATTTCACTGTTAGCCCTCCAAGAAACCATTTATGTGTAAAGCCAATACTGCAATGCTTTCACTAGCCCATCCATGACTAGCTCAGCCCTTCCTAATACATCCTAGTGTTCTTCTCTTGCTAAACTCAGATGTGGCCCCAGAATTCTTCTCAATAGTGTTCCAAGCAAGCAGCCTGTCTTTGATCTCAGCTGGAATAAGAGATGAAACCTGAGTGACCATTCATCCCAGATTTAGCTGAACAGCTCTGCCCTATTTTTCTGATAACTTGTCAGACATGAGTCCTAATTTCTTGCACAGAAATCATGATCTTTCTATATTTATATGGGAGTTTCTGGACCAGCCAGGGAGCTATTACAGGACGGGTGATAGGCAGACTTGCCTCATCCTTTAACTCATACCAAATTGCCCAATGTCAGCTCAGCCTACCTGTCAGGTCAGCCCCAGGGATTCTCTCAGTGTGTAACTTAAGTGGGTTTTCCCTGATTTCCTCAAGAGCCACTTTCCAACAGGGATCTAGGCCAGAGCCCTGAATTGTGCGTATCTGCTTGTATGTGTGTTGCTGTGCGTTTAGGGGAAGAAAAAGAGGCCACTGGGAACTCACAGGCTTTGCTCAGAGAACTGACAAGGCAGAGATGAGAGAAGAAAATCAAAGAAATAAAAGTAAACTTAAAGGAGGAGGAATCTGACTGGTTCAGGAACCTCAGAACTTTGATTGTCAGTTCTGCTGATGAATAAATAAAGCCAACTTGGATGAAAACCCGGGGAGTTCGGGGCTCCTCTCCTGCAGGGCCAAATGCAGGTTTATATTAAGGACACTCTGCTTTGAGCCGCAGGCAGAATGCTGCAGCGGGGGCTGCCAAGGAGAACAACACGACCAAGAAAGAATTAGGAAGAGGGTGAAACAATGCTGTGTGTGTGTATGTGTGTGTGTGTGCGTGTGTAGCACTCGTGCTAATGAAATCATGACTTTTCTCCTCTAAAAGCTGCATTGTTCTGTTCGGAACATCCCACAGCCTAAATTACTAGCCCACAAAGAACCCCAGTCAAGAACACCGCTCAGAGTTTTTTATCGTGAGCTTGTTCACAAAACCACCGAGAAGGCTTCCTCTGCTATTATGCCAAGCGCAAAGAGACAACCACCTTAGGCAGCAGGTGGCTAATCAAAGGAAAACACATATCCTCCACTGCGTCCCCTCCCATCCCCTCAACTGCCATCGGATCTGCTTCTGACATTGTTCTGTTACTCCCTCAGATAGCCGCGGAGCTTTTTCTCCCACTAGATGGCGGTATAGAGCGTTCAGGCAGCTTTGTTTAAACAAGGACAGCTGGCAATTTTACTTCCTGCGTCTTCATTATTTTTTTAAATTGATAGAACAAGGGAAATAAGCAAATTACCCAAAAAGCACACTAATCACTTCATCAAAATATATGTCTATATGTAACTACTAAGCAAGGGAAATTCTTGTTTGCTCAAATTTAACTCAAAAATATGTAAGGGGCTTTTACAAGACCTATGCTAGCCATTAGGAGGGTATAACGATGTCAAGACAAGGTCCCTGCACTCTGGGAGATGACACAGCAGTGAGGGAGACAGACCATATACAATTTGTTGTGATACAAGACAGGCTGTGATAAAGTATTTTAATGAAGATGGAAAATTTATATTGGATTCACAGCTAGTTTTCATGCTATAAATATTTTAATTCCTCACAGGCTGCCAGGTCAAGGGCCCTTCAAAAAAGTTGCATTCGTTTTTTGTTTTTTAAAAACATACCTATACTGATGCTGAAAAAGAAAAGAAAACGGCTGTATTGGACTCCATGTAACGTTGGAGTCAAAGATGAAATGAATATTTGTGGGAAAGGAAATTTAAGCAACAAAGAGTGCCTCCCCAGTACCACATAGTACAACATTCCCCAGACATCAGTACACAGCCTCTAATGGTCTTCCGGAAGCAGAGACCCTTCCGAGATACATCATGACTATGAGATCCTGAGGCCACACTCCCCGTGACCCTTGGGAAGTAGAGTGCTGTGTTTGTTGCCCATGGGAGTTTTGGGAGCCAACTGGAGAGATATTATAGAATGGATGCAGACGTCCCCTCCCCCATACACAGCCCACTTTCTCCTTCCAATCAATAGAATTGTTGAGAGTTGAAACAACTAAGATTTTGAATCATGGAATTTGTTTAGGGTTAGAAGCATTGAGACTTCATCCCTTCAGCATTTGTGACAAAGGGGTTATTTGGAATGGGATGGAGACTAACTTATTAATTTCCAGGCCACCATTGTATCATACACTCATAGAAATGGGATTAATAGCTCACCCAGTCTGTTTATTCAAATGGCCCCTAAATTATTCTTGACAGAGTTCATGAATGAAAAGGAGGACGGCAAAAGGCTTCCCCAGTCCTGACACAGACAAGTTGAGAAAAAGGAGGCAGGAGAAGACGAGGGGAAAAAACAAGCACCACATGTACTCACCATCAAATTGGTATTAACTGATTAACACTTATGCGCGCATATCGTAGTAACATTCATCAGGTGTTGGGCAGGTGGGAGGGTGGAGGAGGGGCTGGGTATATTCACACCTGATGGGTGCGATGTGCACCATCTAGGGGATGGACACGCTTGAAGCTCTGACTCGGGTGGGGCAAGGACAATATGGGTAACCTAAACATTTGTACCCCCATAATATACTTAAATAAAAAGAAAAGAAAAGTATCTTACACATAAAAAAAAGAGAAGATCAGGCGAAAGGTAGACATGGGACAGGTCACCAGTGGCTCCTTCCAGATGGTGCTCAAATATAGAATAAAGGCAACCCCTACCCAAAATATAACTGAAGCTTGAACAGTCATCAGAACAGACCATTCAAAACAGGCTTCACCTTTATAGGGCTCTCAGCTTTCCCTGAACTTAGATGTTAGCCAACCAAGCCCCTCAAGCCATCCTTTGTTCTATGAAATTCTTCCTTCAGTATCTCACTATCTCGATTACGATGTACTCTAGAACAGCGATCCCCAACCTTTTTGGCACCAGGGAACGTTTTCATGGAAGACAATTTTTCCACGGACCAGGGAGGAGAGGGGATGGTTTCAGGATGAATCAAGTGCATTACATTTATTGTGCACTATATTTCTATCATTATTGCGTTGTAATACATAATGAAGTAATTATACAATTCACCATAGGTTGGGGAACCCAGCTCTGGAACAAATGTTTTTGCCGTAAGTGCGAATTGGCCAAGAGGCCTCTTCATTGGCTGTGCCTCTATGTATGTCCACACAATATGAAGGACACTATGTCTACACAAATATATAATATATATCTATTTTTTAAAGTTACTTGGAAGACATCAATTGATATACTGATTGTGTTCTAAAAACTGTTTATTAGGCCATCAAACCTCTCAAATTTTTAAAAGTAGAAATATTAAAGACCATTTTCTCTAATCAAAATGGAATAACATCAGACATTAACAATAAAAAGGGGGGGGAACCTTACCAAACCAGGAATTTAAAAACATTGTCTTCTGAGCCACACAGCAAATAACTAAAATTGTAATAATATCAAGAAAATAGCAATGATTAAAACTCTGTATTTACCCAATCTATGATTTAGCCTTTGCCAAATCATTGCTCAGAAGAAAATTAGAAATCAATCCAGGACTGTGTTAGGCAACTGTCGATACAAGTTTGGTCATTAATATAGAAAAATACTACAAAAAGATATAAAAATGCATGTTAAATTGGTCCTAACTCAGGGCCACTTATAGCAGCAATAATTTTTCCAGTTGTGTTAGCTTTTCTCTCTAAGGAGAACCAAGAGTTCTACAGAAGGATGCTTTGTAAACCTTTTCTGTGGGTTAAATAAGGAATAAGTCTATTTATTCCCAGTTTACACATGAGAACAGACCACTGAGCAATACATCAATTTGTTAAAGATGAAAATAGGTCTCTACTTATTGAAGTATACATAGATTTGAGGGGTTGAAATAAATTTGAAAGTTCACCAATTCAAACTCTAAAACATTTGCAGAACTTTCAATGAGGTAAAGGGTCATCTATCCTATCCTACAGTGACAGGAAACTCACTACCTTCAGAAACAGCTTATGCTTTCTTTGGACAGAATGTTTCCTTAGAAAGTTTGTCTCAAATCTGCCTTGTAGCTCTCACTCATGTAAATTATTCGTATGCCTTAGAGTTATACAGATTGCACATGACATATTCCCTCCTAAATCCTGGCTTCCCCAGTCTAAGCATACCCAATTCTCTATCCATTCATGAATTGGTGGGCACTTAGGTTGATTCCATATTTCTGCAATTGTGAATTATGCTGTGATAAATGTTTGAGTGCAGGTGATTTTTTTAATAAAATAACTTCTTTTCCTTTCAGTAGATACCTGGTAGTGGGATTGCTAAATTGAATTATCGGCCTACTTTTAATTCTTTGAAGAATCTCCATACTGTTTTCCATAGAGGTTGTACTAGTTTGCAGTCCCACCAACAATGTATATGCGTTCCTTTTTCTCTGTATCCATGCCAGCATCTGTTGTTTTTTAATTTTCTAATAATGGCCATTCTGACAGGGGTAAGGTGGTATCTCATTGTGGTTTTAATTTGCATTTCCCTGATAATTAGTAATGTTGAACATTTTTTCATGGTTTTTGGCCATTTGTCTATCTTCTTTTGAAAAAATTCTGTTCATATCTTTTGCCCAATTTTTTGATAAGGTTGTTTTCTTCATGCTTATTTGTTTGAGTTCTTTATACATTCTGAATATTAGTCCTTTGTTGGATGTATAATTTGTGAATATTTTCTCTCATTCTGTAGGTTGCCTGTTACTCTGCTGATTATTTCCTTTGCTGTGCAGAAGCTTTTTAATTTAATTAAGTCCCATTTATTTATTTTTGTTGTTGCTGTATTTGCTTTTGGAACATCCCCAATTCTCTTTCCCATCTTGTCATTTCCCTCATTAGTGAAGCACATTAAATGTTGTGTCAACTAAAACCCCTTCTGTGGCTAGATTTTAGTTTACCAGAGAAAAACCTTTTGTTTATCCCTTTAAATACGATCTTAGATTAAATCCATTACTCTAGCCTGTCAATGTAATTCTGATAGATGTCATAGCCATTATCTCCCCAAGTACACACCATCTTCAGTTTTTATGAACACAACCTTTATCTATGTCCTAGTCTTTAATGAAAATGTTAAACAGAACAGGGCCAGAGAGAGAGGCTTCTTTTTCTATGGGCTTAATCCATTAATTTTTAGGTAAATTCAGTTAACCAACTACTAGTAATTTTAATTTTCTTTGCAGCCAAAATCTTGCTCCCCATCTCCTTTATGGGGTTATCATGAGAATCACTGTTGAATGCCTCACTATAGTCCATATATTCTAAGTCCATTGCATTTCTCTGATTAAAGATGAAATAGCCAGGGCAAAGAAAAAAATTCAAGTTAGTCTAGAATGATTTTATTAAAGGAATCCTCAGTGACTCCTTAGCACCAACACTTCCCCTTCTGGAAGTTCACAAATCATCTTATTAATTACCTGTTTTAGAATATTTCCTATGATCTAGGATCAACCCACTAATCTGTGAAATCTCCCCTCTTGCTGCTTTTAAATAGAAATGGATTTTCATACCTTTTCTGTTCTCTGCCCATGACTGAGCAATATTGTTTGCAAGGTCTCTGAATCTTCCAGGCTGGGAAACTCACTAAGAACAATGAAGGCTTTCTTTATCCATTCTGGCTTTCCATTCCTGTTCAACACATTTTGCTCCACCCTTTTCAGATCGCAGTCCCAACATATGAAAAAGAAGACAATCTAATAATAGAAATGAAAATCAGGCCTTCATTTTGTTATCCACCAAAATTCTCCTGATGGCCCTATTCAGCCAATCTTTGCTTTCTTTGTAATCTGTACTTTGGAAAATATAGCTATTTTTGAAGATTTTTAATTAAATTGTAAGTTAAATATATAAATACATAAATCTTAACCATACAGCTGGATAAATTTTCATACATGCTCACTCATGGCCACCATCCATATCAAGATACTGAACATTTCTAGCCCCTCAGAAGTCTCCCAAAAAAGGCACCCTCCTAGAGTGACCAACATTTCCAGTTTGCTTGAGACTATCCTGGTTTTAGCACTGAAAAGTCCCACATTCCAGGAAACTTCTCAGTCCAGGACAACATGAACAGTTGGTTATCCTACCCACTTCTGAAGGTAGCCACTATTCTGACCTAGATCACCATGGATTCATTTTTGCCTGTTTTTGAACTTCATTGAAATGAAATCACATAATATGTACTCAACATGTCATGCTATTTATCCATGTTGTTGCATGAATCGATAGTTTGTTTTCTTTTTCATTGCAGTGTAATATTCCACTCTATGATGCTGTCACACTTTATGCATTCTACCATTATGAACATTTGGGTTGTATTTAGTTTGGGCTATTGTGAATTAAAGTTGCTCCAAACATTCTTGTACATGTCTATTGATGAACATAAGCACATAGAAGTGGAATTGCTAGGTCACTGCATGGGTACATGCCAGCACGTACATACAGACAGATTTAGTTGATACTGCTAAACAATTTTTCAAAGTAGTTGTACTGATTTCCTTCTATAAGCAACAGGAGAAAGAGTTCTATTTTTCGGCCGGGCGCGGTGGCTATCGCCTGTAATCCTAGCACTCTGGGAGGCCGAGGTGGGCAGATCGCTCAAGGTCAGGAGTTCGAGACCAGCCTGAGCAAAAGCGAGACCCCGTCTCTACTATAAATAGAAAGAAATTAATTGGCCAACTAAAAATATATATACAAAAAATTAGCCGGGCACGGTGGTACATGCCTGTAGTCCCAGCTACTTGGGAGGTTGAGGCGGAAGGATCATTTGAGCCCAGGAGTTTGAGGTTGCTGTGAGCTAGGCTGATGCCATGGCAGTCACTCTAGCCCAGGCAACAGAGACTCTGTCTCAAAAAAAAAAGAAAAAGAGTTCTATTTTTCCATATCTTTGTCAATACTTAGTATTGTTGGTTTTTGATTTCAATTATTTTGGTGGGTGTCTAGCTGTATCTCATTGTGTGGTTTGAATTTGCATTTTTCTGATAACTGAAGATGTAGAGCCCTTTTTCATACATTTATTGGCTTCTTTGATCTCCTCTTTGATAAAGTTCTGGCATTAGTTTGTCCATTTGGGGGGGATTGTCTTTCTTACTGATTTATACAAGTTGTATTCTGGATACAAGTTCTTTGTCAGATATATGTATTACAAATATCTTCTCCCAGTTTGTGGCTTGCCTTTTCACATTCTTAATGGTATCTTTTGATGAATTGGAATTCTTAATTATAATGAAGTCCCATTTATCAATATTGTATTTTATGGTTAGTGCTTTTAGTGTTCTCTTTGTCCCATGGTCATGAACATAATCCCTTGCTTACTTCTAGAAGCTTTAATGTTTTATCTATCATATATAGGTCTATAATACATCCCAAATTAATTTTTGTGAATGATGTCCAGTAGTGGTTAAGGGTTTATCCCCATATGAATAGCCAATTGACCAAGTACCATATTTTGGAAAAACCATTCACTGAATTCCAACAGAGTATTTGTGAGAACTCAGATGACTATATATGAGTGAATCTGTTTCTGTACTCTCTGTTATATTCCACTGGTGTATTATCTACCTTTGTGCTAATACAAAACTATATTAATTACTGTAGATATATGATAAGCCTTAATATCCTGTATTGTAAGGCTCTCAGCTTTATTCTTTTTTGATATTGCCTTGGAATTCTAGCTCCTTTGCAATTCCAAATAAATTTTAGAACAATTTTGTAAGTTTCTACAAAATCTGCTGTAATTTTGATGCATTGAATCTGTAGAGCAATTTGGAGAAAAGTGGCATCTTAACATTATTGAGACTCCCAATCCGTGAACATGGAATTGGTCTCTATTTACTTAGGTCTTCTTTAATTTATCTCACTAATGGTTCACAGTTTTTAGCATGGCTATTTTGCACATCTTTTGTTAGATATCTTGGACATTTGAGGGGTTTTGATGTTATTGTAAACAATATTGCTAGATACCTTGGACATTTGCTATTTCTGCTGTTACTATAAGTTGCAGATTTTTAAAATTTTATTTTCCTAGTCTTTGTTGTTAGTATATAGAAATACAGTAGTTCCCCCTCCCTTTTCCATGGCTTCACTTTCCACAGTTTCAGTTACCCATGGTCAACCATGGTCTGAAAATAGGTGAATGCAGTACAATAAGATATTTTGAGAGAGACAGAAAGAGGCCACATTCACATAACTTTTTAACAGTACATTGTTATAATTGCTCTATTTTATTATTAGTTATTGTTGGAAATCTCTTACTGTGCCTAATTTATAAATTAAACTGTATCATAGTTATGTATGGATAGGAAAAAACACAGTATATATAGGGTCTGGTACTATCTGCAATTTCAAGCATCCAATGGGGGTCTTGGAGTGTATCCCCTTCCCCCGTGGATAAGGGTATACTACCGTACAAATGATTTTTGTATATTTATCCTATGTGAATTGATCTTGCTAAATTCACTTATTTTTAATAGCTTGTCTATGGATTCTTATGAATATTCTATGTATACAATTCTGTCATGCCATCTTCAAATAATTATAGTTTTACTCCTTTTTTCCCCTGTTAAAATATCTTCTTTCTTTCTCTTGCCTGATTGCACTGGATAGGACCTCCAGTACATGGGTAAAGAATAGTGGTAATAATAGACATCCTCATTTTGTTCTCAACTTTAGAAATAAAGAATTCTGTATTTGAGACTCATCAAGAAAGAATCCATTGGGTGACCTATCTCATGTCTAGCTTTCCCCTAGTCTTCTTTTGCCTTTGTTTTTTTATTCCCAACTTATCTGTTTCAAGGGTGGGGGAGCCTTTTTCTGAATCCTTTTTACCGATAAGCTCTATCAATTATAATTAGTTGTCAATTTTAGCAGACATAGTAGATGATCTGTTGGTCTTTTTCTTTTCATAATCCTATGATATGATGGAGATCTGGAAATTAATAGGTTAGTCTTTGTCTCATTCAAAACAATCCCTTTGCCACAAATGCTGATGTGGTGATGTTTCAGCGGTTCCAACAGTGAAACATCCATGATTTAAAAGAAGAAGATGAACTGTGTGGGGGCTTGCTCACACATTCTTCCTGGGAAATGAATTTGTTTTAGCACTATAACATTCACACTGATACATTCACAGGTATCACAGGAATGTTGGCTGTAGGTTTTTGAAGATACTTTCAATATGATTAAGGATATTTTCTTCTTTAGTTCATTGAGAGTTTTTTCATGAATTTTATAAAATGCTTTTTCTGCATGTATGGATATGACCATATATTTTCTATCCTTTATTCTATTAATGTGGTAAATTACATTGATTTTTAAATATTAAGTGAACCTTATGTTGAGTTTTTAGTCAATCCTTTTTTTTTCTGTGTTCTTTGGATATTTTCTATTGTTGCTGAATTTATTTTGCTTTGCTTTGTTTTAACTTACTAATCTTATGTTCTGCAGTGCCCAGTTTTCTGTTAAACCCAGTCAAAAAGTTTTTAATTTCAGATATTGCATTTTGTATTTCTAGAATGTTATTTGATTTTCTATAAAGTCTAATTCTCTGTTAAAATCCTCCTTTTTTCATTCATCTTATCTCTTTTCTTCTATTTTTTAAAAAATATTAATCATAGTTATTTTGACTTCTTTACTAACTCTAATATCTGGATTATCTCTGGTTCTGCTTCTGCTTGTGTTGTTTTTTCTTGATTATCAGTTTGTCTTCCTTCTTCATATTTTTTGGGTAACTTCTTTTATTATATGCTGGATTTTAAGTATAATATGTCGTAAAGGTTCGGAATTATGTTATCTTCCTCTAGAGATTGTTGAGTTTTGTTCTAGAACCCTATTAAATTGCTCACAAATCACTTAAGTCCAGGGTTTCTCATTCTCAAGACTACCGATATTTTGAGCTGGATCATTCTTTGTTGAGCGAGAGGGGACTGTCTTGTGCATTGTAGGATGTTTAGCAGCATCCCTGGCCTCTACCCACTAGATGCCAGTAGCATCACAATCCCCAGTTGTGACAACCAAAAACATTTCCAGGTATTATTAAATATCCCCTCGGGAGAAAAACTGCCCCCCATCCCCCGTTGAGAACTACTGCCTTGATTCTGTTGAGATTGGGTTTTAGACTTTGTTAGTACAGGCATCTTTTGGTTTTTCCCTTACTCTTAGGACATGATGTTTGCTGATAAGGCATGATCCTTACTACTAGAATGTACACTCTCTGAGGTCCAATTAAAAGCCCAGAGTATTCACTAAGATGTCTAGCCAAACTCTAACCTTCATCTCTCCAGCACCGTGCAGCCTCTGAAATCTCTGCTCAGCAATACAGTCTTCTACTGTGGTCCTCTGCTAGGCCTCAGAGTTTCACCCTGTTCACATGCATCTTAGGAGTTGGCCAAAGACCTGAGAGAAATTTTTACACAATTATAGGGGCTCCTTCTCTGTGGCCTTCTCCTTTAAATAATCATGCCCCCCTCACAAGAACAGAGACATAGACCTTTGGAACAGGACTGAGAATCCAGAGATGAAACCATCTGCATACGGTAATCTAATCTTTGACAAAACAGACAAAAATATACATTGGGGAAAAGAATCTCTTTTCAATAAATGGTGCTGGGAAAACTGGATAGCTACATGCAGAAGAATGAA
>CAUYRT010080833.1:0-61696 GCA_963574885.1 Lepilemur ruficaudatus
TTTGAGACAAAGTGTCACTCTGTTGCCCAGGCTAGAGTGCCATGTCGGCAGCCTAGCTCACAGCAACCTCAAACTCCTGGACTCAAGCGATCCTCCTCTCTCAGCCTCCCGAGCAGCTGGGACTACAGGCATGAGCCACCATGCCTGGCTAATTTTTTCTATATATTTTTAGTTGGCCAATTAATTTCTTTCTATTGTTAGTAGAGATGGGGTCTCTCTCTTGCTCAGGCTGGTTTCGAACTCCTGACCTTGAGCGATCCTCCCACCTCAGCCTCCCAGAGTGCTAGGATTACAGGCATGAGCCACCATGCCTGGCCTTTTTCATACTTTTTATTCATGTCTCCTTAATGATAAATAAAGGAGAGTATACATATTACTGGACTCAGAGGGTAGGAAAAGTCCTGACCTTGGGGTCTTAGGTGGCTGGGCCTAGGGGAACTTCTCACCAGCTTCCTGTTTTCTTATTTAAGGTCAAGGACCCCCCCCACATGGTGGGATCCCAGGGGAAGAAAATAAAGTGTTTTATTCCACGATGGAACCAGAGGCCCTGGGGACACTTAAATTCATACTAAAGTGTAAATGACTTACCTCAAACTCCTTTCTGGGAGCAGGTGCATGAGTGAGGGCAGGAAGAAAGCAACTAGGCACTATAAGCCCGAAGGAGCAGGAAGGCAGAGGAGCTCAACTTGAGCTCCACTCTCCTGCCTGAGGGAACGTCACCATTCCTAGTCATGTAGGGCCCTCCCTGCGCACTTGGCTTCCACTCTGGCTTGCTGCTGGCATAGATCCAAGCAGAGTTGATGGGAAGCAAAACAAACACCCCCAACCATCTGAGGCTGTTTAATGGCCTTTGGTGGCATCATCTGGGCATTCCTCACCCATGAGAACAAGCAGCTTGCTTTGGCCAAAGTAGCACATCCTAGAAACTCCTTCGGGGGTAGAAAAAAATTTCTCTGGCTGTGTAGACAGCAGGACTCAACAAGGGGCAAAACGGGATCACTGGCTGGGGGTGGGGTATGGCTCCTTCCTTTGCTGGCACGAGATGAAGGAGGTGCCGGGCTCGTCCAGGAGAGTTGGTGCTGGTGGGCATGCCTTTACTCCTAATTACCATAACTGCACTGATTGAGTGCTTGGTATGTGCCATGAGCTGTGGCTTCTCACCTCGTCTAATCCACACTCAGCCCGCAAGGTAGGGCTGCTACTGCGAGGGATGGGGCCCAGCATGAACCAGGCGGCATGCGTGAGCCTGGCCTCTCAGTGCTAATTCCAGCCCAGGGTTCCCTGGCCTCCCCATCCCAGGCAGGCAGGGGCGGATGGCCGTTCCAGCAATCTCTCCAGCTGGCCCTGCAGGGCTGTGGCCCCTCGATCACTGTCCACAGGGCGGTGGGAAGCGGCCCTAGGTACTGAGCGTGCAGGCTTGCTGCCCCTGCCCTTTGGCCTTCCTAGCTGGCGCCTCTCTCTGCCCATGTCTCCCCTGCTTGAGCACTAACGTGTCCTGGGACACTAGCTAATAATCCAGGTGTGAACCAATAATGAAGGTGCTGGCCCGGAAGGGTTTTAAGGTGTGACTTTGCCAGGCTGCTTGCGTTCGTAAAAAACCACACAGACAATACAGTTTATTTTCTGACTATGAAAGCAATTCATGGCCTTCGCAGAGAAGTCAAAGATATAGAAAAATGTAAAGAAGGAAAAAAAACCTCATCCTGCCACCTGGAGATAATCGTTGTCAGCATTTTCAGATGGTTCTTACCAGTCATTTTCATATTTTAAAAAAATATATGTAATTTTTGGCCAGGCGTGGTAGGTCACGCCTGTAATCCTAGCACTCCGGGAGGCCGAGGCGGGAGGATCGTTTGAGCTCAGGAGTTCTAGACCAGCATGAGCAAGAGTGAGACCCCGTCTCTACTAAAAATAGAAAGAAATTAGCTGAACAACTAAAAATATATGAAAAAATTAGCCGGGCATGGTGGCGCATGCCTGTAGTCCCAGCTACTCGGGAGGCTGAGGCAGAAGGATTGCTTGAGCCCAGGAGTGTGAGGTTGCTGTGAGCTAGGATGACGCCACGGCACTCCAGCCCGGACAACAGAGTGAGACTCTGTCTCAAAAAAAAAAAAAAAAAAAAATATATATATATATGCAATTTTTAAGCAAAAATTGAGATCATTCCAGCAATATACTTTTAGGTCAGTTCTTGCCACAAATTGTATCATGTGTGAGCACTTCTGAAAGGGACCCCTGGAAGGCAAAAGTCTTTCTGGGTCAGATGGGTGGAATCGAGGACAGGGGAGGGTGTGGGGGTTTATTCAGCTGTTGGGGGGTGGTCCCTACCCCACCCAGGGCACAGTTGTTCCTGGACCTCTGCCTGGGGTGGAGCGACACTGTCAGCTTGGAGTGAGGGTCAGGAAGGATCCCTCTGCCACTCAATTCAATGTCACTTGCCAGCTCTGGGGAGGTAACATCTGCCTGTTTGGCAGAGGGCCTCTGGTCACTCGTCACCCCCACCTCATTGTGAGCCAGGCCCCCACAGCCATCGCTGTCCCCTAACTTACTGTGTATGTGTGTGCTTGTGCACAAAGATGTGTGTGTGTGCGCGTGCGCACACGCAGGGGGCTGACTCGTGGAGGGACAAATGGGCTGGCTTCTGCTTCTCTGAGGCACTCTAGTGATAGGGACGGGACACCCTTGGCCGAGGCACTTCCTGCCTCTTGAGAAACAAGCTGCCTTTTGGCTGTGACCACAGTGCTGCTAAGCCCCATTAGCTGTCCTCCTAGAAGTGAAAATGGATTTGCTTTGAGCTCTGTCATCCTCTGTGATCCAGGGCTCATGGGAGAAGGGCCAAGAGCACAGGACTGGCCACCAAATGGAGCCATACTAATCTGCCCTCAAGAGGGACATGGGCTTGACGCCAGTCTTGTGGGCATGTCCCCTGCCTCCTTCCTCCAACCACCTGACAAATGCAAAGCTCTAGAAATGTGCAACAGGTTGGTGCTTCCCTGGAAGGTCATCTGTTCATTGCTGCCAACGGTTAGAACCCAAGAGACCCGGGTTAGAGTCCCAGCTCTGAGCCCAGCTGGGCCACCTTGGGCAAGTTACTTAACCCCTCTGAGTTCTGTTTTAAATTACATACATACTGCATCTCCCGCAGCAGGCGCTCAATAAATGACCATTGTTGTGTTTTAAATTTACTCCTCATACCTTTAAAAAATATTTTTTTTGAGACAAAATTTCACCTGGGCTAGAGTGCAGTACATTATAGCTCACATGAGGCAGCCTCAAACTCCTGGGCTCAAGTGATCCTCCGGCCTCAGCCTCCCCAGTAGCTGGGACTATAAGTGCATGTGCCACCATGCCCAGCTAGTTTTTCTATTTTTTTGTAAAGACCAGGTCTTGCTCTTGCTCAGGCTGGCCTAGAACTCCTGAACTCAAGCGATCCTCCCACCTCAGCCTCCCAGAGTGCTAGGATTACAGGCCTGAGCCCCCGCCCCAGCCCTCCTCATAATTTTTGGCAGCAAATATTATCACCCCATTTTATGGAGGGGACCCCTGAGGCTCAGAAAGTTTCAACGGTGTTTCAGTTCTTTTTTACGGTGTAACAATCATCCCAAATGTTAGTGGCTTAAAATGACAACGAATGATCATTTCTCATGATTCTGTAGATTCACTGGGTGGTTCTTGAGCTCCACATGGTGTCAGCTGGGGTCCCTCACGTGGATACAGACAGCTGGCAGCTAGGTCGGGCTGGGAGGTCAAACAGAGCCTCTCACATGACTGGGGCCTTGGTGCTGGCTGTTCATTGGGTGGCCTGGGCTCTCTTCCTCATGACCTTTTCACCTGGCTAGCTTGGGCTTCCTCACTCATGCCAGTGGGGCTTAGGAGGAGTGTTCCGAGAGGACAAGCCTCAATACACAGCACTCGACATTCCTCTGCTTTTCATCATGCTTGTTAATGTCTTCTTGGCCAAAGAAAGTCATATGGCCAAACCCAGTGTCAACATGTGAGGGGACTACACGAGGGCACACATGGGCTGTGGCAGGCATGGCTCCTCAGGGGTTGCCCATGCGGCAGTCTAGCCACAGAGGCTTGCCAAGGATCCCACGGCTACTGCATGGCATACCTGGGATTTGAACCCAGGCCTGTCTGACTCCAAAATCCGTGCTCCTGCTTCAAGGTACGGTTGAGGCTGCCATTTGTGGCTCCACCACCCGAGTCTAGTGGTGAGGTGATTTTCCATCTTGTCTCCAGCCCACCCCTACCCACAGCACTCTCCGTGATGTTCTTACCATGTCTCTCTTGTCACTCTTCTCCTGCTGGGCCCCCTGCTCTGCTCTTGTCTGAATTGCCTACACAGAGCTGCTCCTCCTTCCTCCAGAGTCCCGGCCACGATGGCAGTGGCCTATCACTTGTGGCTTCTGCTTGTCTCACGGCACACACGCCTCTCCAGGCCTCGGCTCAATTGTCAAGGGTACTTTTACTAGGAAAGCTAGGATCCTGGGAATGAAGGCAACATTACAGAGATAAGCCCATGTTTATAGCACACTGCCATCATCCCAGTGGACTTGCAGTCTTCCCACCGGCTGGGCTGTCCCCTAAGACGGGCCCCCTAACCCGACCCCAGTCTGTACTCAGCCAAAAGCTGATTCGAGCTGGCCCCGTGGGGATGCCTGGGGGAACCCATGCCCTTCCTGCTCCTGCCTGCCTCTGGCTGGGCGAGGCCCTGGGCGATTCTGACCGCTGGTGTGACCCCAAGGCCCAGCACGTGGGTGAGGAGTGCCTTCCTCACAGGTCCTTCCCTGCTCCTTGTTCAGCGTTGACAGTGAGCACTGCTCGCTCTCCTGCGGCTAGACCCTCACCCTCCTCTCCTCTCGAGGTCCCAAGAGGGTAAGTCAACACCCTGTCATGATGACGGTGAAGCTGAGGCCTTGAACTTGGGCTGTCGTCTCCGGCCATTACTCTTGCAGGAGCCCCGGTGTCCCCAGCCTGCATTTTTGGAGTCTGAGCAGGAACCAGGGCAGCTGTTCTGCCTCAGCATGGAGTGAAGGCTGACAAAAAAGCATGATCTCTGGATAAAGAGGAAATGTTTTCTGGATGCTGAATTGGTGGCCTTGGGGAGGTATATGTGTGTGGGAGGCCTCCGACTCATGTCCAAGGAAAGGTCATGGTCAATGAGAAAGTCTTTGACAGGAGACAGTCTGAGATGGAACCAAAGAATATCACCAGGCAGCTGCACAGGATGGATGTGGGACCCTTGTCAGACCAGGTCAGTTCTCTTGATGTAAGATCAACAGGCCAAGGTCGCAGGATGTGGAGTCCCAGGAAGTGGACTGGGATGCCTGAGGTATCTAGGAATTAGTGGTGTCCTGTGTGGTCTTGCTGAGGGAAGCCAGGTGAAATCTAGCAACTCAGCTATAACGGCCAGGGCTCTTGGCTCCAAGCGACAGGAAGCAATTCTGCTTTATTTAAGCAGAAAAGGACTTTATCGAAAGGATCTTGGGAAGCTCACAAAATAACCAGGACGACTGGAGAGCTAGGTTTGGAAAGCAGGCCAAACAGAGGAGGCTGTGCCATGGTCAGGGCCACAGACAAAGTCAGGCCAATCCAGTGATGACCCCACTGCCAAGTCCAGGGTGCCCTGGCTTACACTGCCACCTCTGGACATGGATGTGGTCCCTGCTGCCCCACGAAATGGAATGCTATTGCTGTGGTGACTGCCACCCTTCACCAGAATGGACCTCTGAGTTTCTTACATCTCTGCGTCACCAGCTCCTGGCTCTGAGTCTTTGATGGAGGCATCTGATTGGTTAAGCCTAAGTCAAGAGCCCATGCCAACCGAAATAGCAGCTGGGAAATGCCTATCTGGCATCTTTAGCTCCTCCAGTGGGAGGCAACTAGGAAGATGGAGGATGCCACAAACGTGGGAGGAGAAGTTGGATGCTGGTCAGTGTGCACCTACTTCACCTGGAAAAATGCAGAGCAGCTGGCCCCAGCGAGCGTTAGACAACCATGTTCCTCCAGGGACAGCAAGGACAGGAAGGACACAACGTGGGGTTAGGAACCCTGGGTTTGATTGTGAGTCTCCTCTGCCTGTCAGTCAGCCTTAAACAAGCCATTTACAGTCTTGGGGCCTCAGTTCTACTCCACTGCCTGCTGTCCAGCCTTTGAGCGTGCAGAAGACGTGTGGTAGCATTTGCTGTAGCACGGCCACCCTGTCAAAAGATGCCCCAAGACTGCCAAAAGCCCCACATGGAATGAGGCTGTGGGTTTAGTGTAATGGTTGACAGTGCAGGTTCTAGAGTCAGAGACATAGGGGTTTACCAGCCATGTGGTCTTGGACCTGTTCTTGAAGCTCTCTGAACTTTAGTTTCCTTATCTGCAAAATACAGGTATGGTGGCAGGCACTCAGCCTCCATTCCAACCTTGTCCTATGGTGCCTCCGTGAGCAGAGGCTAGAAGGCTAAAAACTACATTTCCCAGACACCTTTGCAGCAGGGGCTGTGGATGAGATTAAATTTTACCAATTAGGCGCGCTTGCGTGAGGTTAGGAGGGCCGACTTAAGGCAAAGACTACAATATTTGTCTGCTTCTCTGACTGTTGCTGCTGGAGACATTGGCATGTGTATGAAACAACATTCTAGTGTTTGCTCAGTCACCAGTTTTGTGGGTCTTGAGGGGGGTCGTGGTGGCACTGGCTTCCCGATCCCTGCATCGCCGCTACTATAGCATGCTCTGGAAATCAACATCACTGGAGGCAGACCCCCTACTCCGCCTTTCCCGATAGTGGCAGAAATGGATGGCAGCAATCTTGGCGGACCCGTTCGGTGGTGTTGTTTTGGGAGTGTAGACACTACTCATTGGACTGTACCCTTCCAATAATTTTGTAAGCACCTAATTTCCTGTATTAAATCTCTTCTCGTTTAAAATAGCTGGTGAGGTTCTATCGTTCCTGTGACTAAACTCAAACTGCTATAGGGGTAACACCTTTGCTCACCCGGTTCTTGATGGAATGACATGAGATGGTAAAACCCCTTACGTATGCTAGGTGTTTTCCAAGGAAGGGTATCTCTTTTTTCGGGGCAGACTAAATGTGATAGAAACCCTTGTGATGAGCCACTCTTAATTTGTACAAGCTCCCAGCCCGTTGTTTTACATAGAGTCGTTGGGGGCAGAAAATGACCTGAAAGAATGCAGGTTCTTTGGGTGGGTCGCCTGCTTTCGAAGACTGAATATGTCCTTGCATGTATTCAGGGGGAATTCCACCTCCCTGCCTATAGTTGGAGCAAGGACTCACCACAGGCAGCTGGGAAAGGTGACAGGCTTCCTGGTGTGAGGCCAGAAGGTCAGCTGGCACAGGCGTCTCCCCTACCTGTGCGAGCGCTCCCCCCTCTGCTGTCACTACTAGTTTGTGTTAAAGCATACTGTTTAATTCCTTACTCCTCCCAGTTAAGTCTTCCAACGGTATTTACAAATTCTTCCTCTCCTCTCCCATCAGATTTGCAGAACAGGCTGCCAAAGGCTCTCTCTCTTTCTGTGGTGAAGAATGTTCTCATGGCTATGGCCTTGGCCCCCTGAGTTAAGAGTTTCCAGAGAAAACAACTGAGAGAACGTAAATTCTGCAGGGGCAGGTTGCTTGGGAAGAAGTTCAGAATACAAGGCTGGGCTTGAGGGGACCTGGTCACCCTGGCACAAGGGTGCTGGGTGCTGAGGGAAGAGAGGAACGCAGAACTTGAGAAAGGGCTTGCAAGGCAAAGGGAATCTTGGGGAGCCCCCACCCTGTTCGGTGGACAGATTGCTTCTCTCCTCTCATAGGTCAAAATCCCTCATCTACCCACCTCACTCTTTTGCTCCCCCTCATTCTACTTCCAGCCACCAAAGGGGGAGCCCCTTGTGGAGTGAGGAGCCAGGCAGGTGGCCCCGGGGATGGGGGCCAAGCTGAGTGGAAGCTGGGCCAGGGTCGGCTGCCAGCACAATCCAGGCTCCACTCCAGCCCGTCAGGGGGCTTGAGGCTGAGTGGGCGAGATAAACTGTTTCAGTGGTTTTCAGGAGCCCTAATCAATTGTCAGGCAGAGTGAAGCCCTCTGGGGACAGATAAAACCAGCCCTGCGCTCCATGCCCTGTTGGAGTTTGTGTGGTTTGAACTTCTGTGTGGTTTGGACAAGTTCGCCGCGCTTTGCTGGGGCGGTTTACTGCTGCTCCCAAACTGCAGTAGAGCGAAGCAAATGGCCCCGGACCCCACAAGCCACCCGTGACATGCGCTAGGTGGCTTGTCCTCTCTCCCGCATGGTCCCAAAGGCTCAAGGAAGAGAGGCCGGGCAGGTCCTGGCCATACTCCTTGCTCCTGGTTCCCGCCGGTGGCTCTAGGTGTGAACGTTTCTAGAAACGCTTCCTAGCTGAAGGCAGCCTAGACCTTCGCGCCGGGCGGTTGAGCTGCCGAGGCTTTGATTGTCTGTCCCTGCTTCCAAACCAGAAAGGCGAATGCCCACTTTCACATTCCATCTTCCATCCCGGACGCCTCCGGGACGCGCAGCCGCCCCGCGCAGAGGAAGCCCGGGACGCTGGGGACACCGCCTGGACCCTCCGCGCATAGCACCGGGCCGGTTTTTCCCCTTCCAGCTGGAGATTTCTCGTTTAACCTCTAAGGTGCCAGGAGATCCGGACCGCTCCCGGGCAAGCCTTTGGCTGGTTCCGGGCGAGGCTGGGCCCCCCAGATCCGACCGCCGCCGGTGGGCACTCGGCGTGCGGGTGTCTGCGGTGCTGTGTGTGCGGGAGAGAAAGTCTGCCGGGCGAGGTGGACGCACGCTGGGCCCGCAGGGACCCATCTGACAATGCTCAGTCCCCTGGGAAGCCTGTGCCTGCCTGCGGGGGGCCAGAGCAAAACAGAACCAGGAACATGTGCTGCTTGGGAGGGAAGCCAGGGCGCCTGGCATATTTCAGTGGTGCTCGCACCCTCTAGGGACCTTCCTGCCTCCACAGAAGGTGGGGACAGGGGGAGGCGAGCATGGAGAGAGAGAAAGGGAAGTGGGAAGAAATTGGTCACGGAGGAAGCTATTTTTATTCCTTGCTACAGCTGCGCGCATTTCTCTGACCGACTAGGCAGCGAAAATTAGACCTGCTCCGGCTGAAAACAGGCCCTAAACTTCACGGGGGGCGGGGGGTGGGGGGCGGGCAGTGGGGACGCAGGAAAGGGGTGACCAAGGGGAAATCCCTGAGGATCTGGCAAAGTGTCCCGGAAGCTCTTTCTGCGCAGAACAAGCCCTCTTGCTTTCACCCGCGCCCCTCCCCCCACATGCCTCAACCTTCACCTTGGGTCTCAGACATGGGGCATCCTTTCTGCTCTCTGTGACATTTTGAGCATGAAACAGTCAAGATTGGGGATTTGTTCATTGGTGTCTCCTGTTGTTAGGCCTCAGAGGAGAGCCTTATCCCTTCTGGCAGGGAACAAGACCTCCTGGGTGGCCTCAGTCACCACTCAGTCACCCGAGCACCTGGAGAAATGGCAAGTGTCCCAAACAGGAAACCAAGATTGGGAGTAAGGGCCCTTAGAATCTTTTGGGATTGTCTTGGTCAGCAGTTCCCAAAGTGTGGCCTGAGCATCCCTGTGGTTCCCCCAGCCCTTTTCAGACCTTTGTCTTTCCTCGCTGCAAATCTCCAGGAGGCTGGATTTTCTTCAACCAAAACAACATATCACAACAGATTGGATGCCCAAGCAGCTATGAGAAAGCAGCTGTCTTCGATTAAGCCAGATATGAAAGAGGTTTGTAAAAATGTAAAAGCATGCCACTTTTCTCCCTACCTTTTTTTTTTGGTTTTGGAAAACAGTAATTTTTTTCATAAAATTGTGCTATGGATGTTACCAAGTATAGTATCCATTGCTGTGTAACAAGTTACCCCCAAAACTTAGTGGCTGAAAACAGCAAACACTTATTATCTCACATGGTGCCTATGGGTCAGGAATCTGGGAGGAGCTTAGCTCAGTGGTTCTGGCTCAGGGGCTCTCCGGAGACTGTAATCAAGGTGTGGCCAGGGCTACAGTTATCTCAAACCTCCACTGGGGAAAGGTCCAGCTCCAAGCTCACTCATGTGGCTGTTGGCAGGCCTTGGTTCCCAAGGGCTGCCTCATGACAAGACAGCTGGCTTCTCCTAGAGAGAGAGTGAAAGAGACCACCCAAGACAGAAGGCACAGTCTTTTTACAATCCAATTTTGGAAGTGACATCCCAACAAGATGATAGATGTCCTGTTCTATCTATTAGGAGTGCGTCTGTAAGTCCAGCTTACGTTCGAGGGAAGGGGATTATTCAAGGGGGTGAATGATAGAAGGTGGGAATTATTGGGTGCCGTCTTAGAGGCTGCCTGCCACACCTGTAATAAATTCGTTGTTACTTTTATATAAACACATAAATATTAAAATTTTTTCTGTTTTCATTTTTGATGTGGGAAATATTGATAGATATGGCTGATATAAACAAAAGCTTTTTGGAATCTTCAATAAAAATAAGAAAGAAAAGGGGTCCCAAGACCTAAAGGTTTGAGAACTGCTGGTCTAGGTTTGTGGCATTTAACAGGAGAAGTACCTTGGTATTACAGCCAGTCCGTCCATCCATCCTTGCATCCATCTGCCCACTCGCCTATCCACCCGTACATCCAATCAAGATGTTCCAACCACTGGGCTAGGGCTGGTGCTTTAACAGGGAACAAGACTGCCAGTGACTGTCCTATGGAGCTATAGCATTTTAACAGATGACACAATTAACAAGTAAATAAGATGATATATTAACAATAACTTTAGGTCATGATAATTTGGACCCCCAAAGCCTGGAGCCTGGGGAAACAGGAACTCTCAGATTGGCACCATTTTTTGGGGGGGCAGGTGACATCACAGGTGGCCCAGATGGGGGTGCGGTGAGCCCAGGCTGCAGGGTTTACGAAGAAGAGAATGTGTCCCAGCTATGGTCAGATAAGTGCAAGGCCCTGGTGAGCCAGAATGATATGGTATATTCCAGGTTTTTCATGCCTAGTTAATTTTTGACCCCTGCCCTCCACTGAGTTTTTCATAAAAGTACATCCTCCGTTAAGTCTGTAGGGCGAGCCTGGGAGGGATTCATCCAGGCTTGCCCTGGAAGCCAGGGGATTGGTGACTGTGGGACTTGGAGTGAGAGACCCTCAAGTGGAAGATGCGACCCACATGGGCAGCTCCGATCTCTTTGTTCACTTTCCCTTTTCTCAATGGAAGGTCTCCTTCTGGAGCTGAGCTGACATGCTCTGCCTTTTACTTTGGTCCTAGAGACTCCTCCGTGGCTTATAGTATCCCCTGGGAATCCCTGTGCTTGCGATCCCCCCATTTGAGATTCCCCAGGGAAAATGCTAAGATTCACGGAAAGTACCTTAACCCACTACCCCCAGATACATGAAGATTGCGTTCTTTTATTGTCTTGTTACTGATACCCTGGAAGTTTTAAGCTGGCAACCTTTTGATGGAAGGAGGTAGGGGAAGGCTGGGACAAATAGGCAGCAACCCCAGGCTGGAGACACAAGGAGGTTGGGCTGGGGGACATGAGAAGCAGGGGTGGGTGGCAGGGATGGAAGTGGAGCGTAAGTAGTGGATGAGTAGTGACTTTTCCTACTTTGAACCTTGGCCAGCCCTGCTCTGAGCTTCAGCTGAAAGACTTTGGTCATTTTAAAAAGGAAATGTGCACCCATCCCCGTGGTTTCCACCGTGTAAATTGTGCTCCAGGAGGCCAGGTCCCACCCCCTTGGGGGGCATAGTGGCTTTAATTGGTTACACCTGCTTTTAGTGACCGTGTCCCAGCCCAGCAGGCTCCAGAAAGACCAGGCCAGGCCTCTTTGGAATGATATAGGGCAGGGATCCTTTTTTGGGGGGGGGAGGGGGAGGCAGGGGTCTTTGCTTAAAATATGGCTTCTCTGCAGCCCTGCCACAACTCTGCTTCCAGAGCAGTCTTCTCCGAGATGTTCCATTATTGGCTTCAGGCCTCAAGTTGGAATGTGGGTTGTATCATAGCAAAACGCTAAAACCACGTGAATATCTGTGTGCACATTGAACCCCTATTTGGCTCTTGAGCCCTTTTCAGGAGATTACAGGGTGTTACCTTTGGTTTCAGGCCTCGTGGTGGATTAAATTTGTGAGCTAATAATAACCAGCTCGATTGCCCATGAGACCGGTGGTTCTCAAAGCGGTGGTTCTCGAAGCACGGTTCTGCACCGGTGGCAGCAGCAGCATCACCTGGGAGCCTGTTAGAAATGCAAATTTCGGGGGCTCACCCCAGACTTAGTGAGTCAGAATCTTTGCGGTGCGCTGGGGCCTGGGAATCTGTACTGTAACAAGCCCTCCTGGCGATTCCAATGCCTGGGCAAGTTCGAGAGCCACTGTTTGCTAAGTATATGACCCTCGTTTAACAGATGAAAAAAATGAAGTTCAAAGGGGATAAGCAGCCAGCAAGTGGGGTGCCAGGACTCAAACCCCGGTCTTTCATTAGAGGAACCATGTTTTTCCCTTTTTCTCTTCCACCCCACCCCTCCATCCTCTTTCAGTCTTGTTCCTCTATCCTGGGGGTTTTCAACTTGGCTGCGTATTGATATCACCTGGGGAGCTTTAAAAAATAATATTGATGCTAGGGCTCCACCCTAGAAAACTGCATCTCCAGGGGGTGGCTCCAGCATCTGTAGTCTTTATTCTCTGCTTGCAGGCAGCCCGGATTCCTCTGGCATTGAAAATGTTTCTGATGAATGCATTTGCACTAAGGTGTGAGGAACTGAATGTGTTACCTTTCTGGGGTATCTGCATTTGAAAAAGAAAGCAGGACGTAAAATAATGAATTGCATAAGCATCCCAGCGAGTGGGAGAGACCAGCTTTTGATCCTGGTTTTCCCACTTTCAGCGGATTGATTGCTCTTACACACCCTGCCAGGAAGCTACCCGGCAGACCTGCTCCTACCTCCTCTTGTCGGAGATTTCTCAATATGCTGTGTCTGTTTGACGGGGATTTTTGGACTAGAAGAACTTGAGTGAATCATTCTTGAATGCCCTTAAGCCGTCAACTTTGCCCACAGAGGGCTGAGTTTCCAAACCCAGTAACAGCCAGTCAGTTCCATTCTAACTAGCTAGCAAAACCAAAATTATTTTTAAAAAAGAATTTTCTTTTAGGCATTCAAGAGCGAATGCTAAGGATCTCTCTCCTCAGACCTTTTCCCGTGCATATCCAAACATATTCAGCCACAAAAGTCAAGGGGGCACAATTCAGCCAAACCAGGTGAGACCAAGAGCGTGGCTGTCTCTAGGACATGAAAAGATTTCGACGTTGACTTAGGCTGTAGGCCCCCTCTTTTATTTTAAATTGTTTTAACCTTTGATTTTTAAAAGTGACGGGAAAGAAAAGCTCACCCTAAAATGATTTTTTTAAAATGGCAGCTACAGTCTCTACCCCATTTCCTGCACCTGGTGGGGGACACGGAGCACCTCCGCCCTTCAGGAAACAGCCACTTGTCAGCAGCTGGGCTCCCAGGAACAAAGGCCTAGGTTCATTACCACAGTATCGACCCTGACACGTTCCACCCAGGCCACCTCCCCCAGAGTTCCTCAATTCACACCCCAAATGAAGTGTAATTGGACCTGGACACCTTTGAAGTCCCCTAGCAGATTGCCAGCATTTTGAAATGTCCTTGATTTGCATGGTGAGGACCTGGTTGGAGGTGACATTTTCCTTCCCCTCATCCCACGGTTTTAAAGACAGAATTATTTTAAATGACATTCTCCAACCAGGAAGAGTTACCACGGAAGAAATAAAAATTCTCAAAACGAAAAAAAGAAAAGGAAAAATAAGTCCGATGATTTGATTAATCTCTAATTAGCCCTTTGGCATAGTCCTTGTTGTACGAGTGCCACATACGAGGCCACCGTTTTCCCTCAAACTTCTCCTCAGCTCCCCAACCTGGGGGATGACAAGGATCCAGGACACTTGGCTAGGAGGTTCTGAAGGCCAGTAGGTCACTTGTCAGACCTGAAACCAGAAAACAGGCCCAGCTGCAGGCTGGTGGGCTGGTGAGGGAGGTGGGCTGTTGATTGTGGATGGTCTGTCTTCCTTCCCAGCTGAGCCAGGCTGCTCTGCGGAGATCACGTGCAGTCCCAGAAATAATCTTGCCTGCGTGCTCCGTGGGCCTAAAGCTAGGGGGTTGCCTCCAGTCCAGAGAAGAAAGGGCCTGCCTGGCGGAGTCATGCCTGTAGGCACATGTCGAACTGAAGAGGGGACAGCTTGGCAGTACACTTTGCTCTGGGAAGCGGCCCGCCCCCAGTGTGCGGCCACCCCCAACTTGTCTGCTTCTGTGAGCTTCCTCAGGGGCAGCCACCCTCTGTAGCAAATGACCCACTTTCCCCTAGAGCAGCGCTGCCCGATAGAATTTTCTGTGAAGATAGAAACATTTTATATCTGTGCTGTCCAATAGAGGAGAGCCACCAGCCAACGGGACTATCGAGCACTTGAGATGTGACTGGTGCCACCGAGGAACTGAATTTTACATTTTATTGAACTTTCATTTATTTATTTATTTTTTGAGACAGAGTCTCACTCTGTTGCCCGGGCTACTAGAGTACCGTGGCGTCAGCCTAGCTCACAGCAACCTCAAACTCCTGGGCTCAAGCGATCCTCCTTCCTCAGCCTCCCGAGTAGCTGGGATTACAGGCATGCGCCACCATGCCTGGCTAATTTTTTCTATATATTTTTAGTTGGCCAATTAATTTCTTTCTATTTTTTAGTAGAGACAGGGTCTCTCTCTTGTTCAGGCTGGTTTCGAACTCCTGACCTTGAGCTATCCACCCGCCTCGGCCTCCCAGAGTGCTAGGATTATAGGCGTGAGCCACCACACCCGGCCTGAACTTTCATTTAAATAGCCACATGTGCCTAGTGGATAGCATGGGAACAGATGAGCAAACGAAACCCAAGAGTGGAAGTTCTAGTTTGTGGAGGTGTATGGTATTGACTACTGACTCCCCAAAAAAGAGCATCAGAAAAATTCCTCAAACAGAGCTAAGTTTATTGGACCTACTTCAGCAAGAGAGAGTAGCCCCTTGACAGAATGTTAGTAATGTCTCAAAGTGGGGAAGTTGGGGTAGGGTGTTTATAGTGTTTTAGAGCCCAGACGGGGTGATTTTTAAATTGGGTCTTTCAAAGCAAGAAACTGATTGGGATTGGGGAGGGTTTGTGACTAATAGCTTTGGGTTGGTGCACCCAGCAAGGCAAAGTAGTGTAGTAAGTCTTGACCAGCTGGCTGTTGGTCTTGATAACAAGCTATTTCAGTTGGTTTAGTTTTATCTTCCAGAAGCAAGTATTCCTTAGGGCAAGTATTCATATAATAGCTAAGTTATTTTTACTTGTTCTCAGTATTATTTAAACATGGGGACAGGAAAGTATGCCTGGTCCCAGTATTATTTAACACAGGGACAGGGAATACCAAATTACCGCAAAACTTAGTGATTGTGACTTAAAACAACAAACATTTATTATCTCACAGTTTCTGAGGGTCAGGAATTTGAGGGTGGCTTAGCTGGGTGGTCCTGGCTTGGAGTCTCTCATGAGGTCACAGCCAGGATATTGGCTGGGGCTTCCAACAGTCATCCGAATGCTTTATTGAGGCTGGAGGAGCCACTTTCAAGGTGACTCACTCATATGACTGGCAAGATGGTGTTGGCTGTTGGCAGGAGGGCTCAGTTCTTTGCCATGTGGGCCCCACCAATTGGACGGCTTGAGTATCCTCATGACATGGTGGCTGGCTTCCTCCAGATCAAGTGATTCCAAAGAGAGCCAGACTGAGCTAACAATGTCTTTTATCACCTAATTTAAAGTCTCACTTCATCATTTCTACAATATCCTATTGGTTATACACGTTGGCTGCATTCAGTGCGGAGGTGACTGGGCAAGGGTGTTAATAGGGCAGGGGTGAGAGTCACAGGGAGAGGGAATAAAATGGCTTCAGTTCTCAGTGGTAAGTGGGGGCAGTGTTATAAGAGGGGTGGGGGTTTGTGGGCTTCAGAGCTGAGAAGCAGTAGTGGCAGGTCTGAATATGCAGGGGAGGGGACCCACTGGCTAACCCAACCTTTTACCCATCTTCTTGTGGCCCATTGTTCCAGTTACTATTGCCATGTAACAAATTATTCCACAGTTCAGTGACTTCAAATAAATATTTTATTATGTTCATGGACTTTCTGGGTCAGGAATTCATGCAGGGTACAATAGGGGATGGCTTATCTGTGCCCCACAACGTTGGGGGCCTCAGCTAGAAAAACTCAAAGACCAAGGATGATGGGATGATTGGGGGCTAGAGTCATCTGAAGGTTCCACCATTTACATGTCTGGTGCCTGGGCTGGGAGGACTCAGAGACTCAGACTGTGGATTGAAGAGTCTGCAGGTGGCCTCTTCATATAGCTTGGGCTTCCTCACAGCATGGTGGCCTCAGCATAGTGGGACTTCTTACACAGCATCTCAGGGCTTCCAGTGTGATTGTGCCAGCAAACAAAGTGGAAGCTGCATGGGCTGTTTTGACTCAGCCTTGGGAGTCACCCAACCTCACTTCCACTACATTGATTGAAGCAGACACAAGCCTGCCTGGATTCAAGGAAAGGGGACATGGATCTCATCTCTCAATGTCAGTGAAAGGTATCAATGTCTCATTGTAGAAGAGCACATGGGATGGATGATATTGTTACAGCTATTCTTGGAAAATGCAGTCTGCTACACATACCAGTTTCCCAGGCCTTTTGTCTTTGATGGGTAGAAGCACAAGGGCAGGGGAAATTTGGGCCCAGGGCATCCCACAGAGGCGTCTTTGTTAGACAATGCTTGCTCTATCCTGATCATAGCTCACTGGCTGCAATGGCCTTAATGTTTGTGTGTCCCCAAGATTCATATGTTGGTACCTAATCCCCAATGAATTGTATGAAGAAATGGGGCCTTTGGGAGATGATTAGGTCATGAGGGTGGAGCCCTCATGAGTGGGATTAGTGACCTTATAAATGAGTCCCAAGGGAACTTGTTTGTCACTTCTGCCATGTGAGGACACATAGAAGGTGCCATCTATGAAAAAGAGATCCCTCACTAGACACTGAATCTGCCGACATCTTGATGTTGGTCCTCCCAGCTTCCAGACCTGTGAGACAATACATTTCTGTTTATAAGCCACACAGTTTATGGTATTTTGTTGTAGCAGCTTGAAGGGACTAAGACACTGGCCCGAGCCTAAGCTGAGCTTCCTTCCTCACACAAGGAGGACGAGATGAACCTAGGGAAGGGGGTTCTCCACACAGCCCCATAGGACAGTGTCCCTGAGGGTGGTGCCACAGAGAGCCCTGCTGCTTACTGACTGTGAGGCCTTGGACAAGTGGCTTGACCACTTGTCTGCCTTATTTTTAAATTGAGAAGAGTAAGCCCCACTTCAAGTAGGTTAGGTACAGTGTGTAAGTTATAGCAGGGGACCTGGCACAGAAGTGGGCATTCAACAGATGGCAACTGTTGTAATGACATCGTAATTACTCCCCCCCACCACTACCCAACCTGAGTCCAATCAACTGTGGCACAGAATTAGTTAGATATCGCTGGGTAACAAATCAGCCCAAAACTTAGTGGGTTTAAAACAATAAAAGTTTTTCTTTGTTTGTTTGTTTTTTAACTCTCCTGGTTTCTGGGACTCAGAATCCAGAGCTTGGCTGGGCAGCGTGGCTCAGGGTTTCTCAAGAGGTTACAGACAGAAGTTGACCTGGGGTACGGTCCTCTGAAAGCTCAGCTTGGGCTAGAGCGTTCACTCCCAAGGTGGTTCACTCCTGTGGCTGTTGGCTGGGGGACTCAGTTCTGTCCACGTGGGCCCTCTCCAGGGCTACTTAAGTGTCCTCCTGGCATGGTGGCCAGCATGCCCTAGAGTAGGGTTTCTCCATGAGGGAAGAATCTGGGTCTGTGTTAGTCCCTTCCAGAGCTAGCCTAATGCCTGGCTCAGAGCATTCGTTGAGGTTCCAAAGACTGAGAGCTGCCTTAGGTATTCTGTCCTAGTTCCTTTAGGTTCTTCTGCAAGGTCTTTGGTGGCTCTGCCTGTGTTGGCAGTGGCCTCAAGGTTTTAAAGAAGAGCCCTACACCTCTTAGTGGGAGAATCTTGTGGGAAAGAGAAAACTCAGGCCTGCCAAGTCTCAGGCCTCACTGCTCTTCCTTACCAAAGACTTTCCTTCCAGAGCTCAGCCTAGGGCTTCTGAGTGCATTCTAAGAGAGTTCACATTCAGGGAAACTCAAATAACTGTTCTACAAGGCAGAGAGCTGTTTGGGCCCCAAGAGAGGGAGGAGAGTGCATGGGAAGGAGCTCACATCCTGCGGACGGTAGCCAAGGGGCCCAGTGTTCCAGCAGGGCCAAGAACTGGTCAAAGTTGCGTTCTGGTTAAATAGCATGTGCAAAGGCCCTGAGGCAGGAAGGTGTAGAGCAGGTTCTGGGGCTGCTGAACAGCAGGGCTGGGCTGGGACAGCAGGGCCAAGATGAGGCTGGAGCACAGAGTTAAAGCCAAATCGCAGAGCAGTGGCATAATGGAGGTGGCCACAATGAGGAAGAGAGGGCTGGGGTGATAAAAATGAAGCAGGGAGCTTGCAAGTGTCTAGGCAAAATTCATGAGGGTCTGACCCAAAGCCGCAGCCCTGGCAAGGCAATGGAGGGGAAGGGAAGACGCACTGTGAGAGGTATTTGGTATACACTTGACCAGATTAGATGCCCAGGTTAGATTAGAGGCGAGGGGGCGGAGACAGGCGGATGACTGGTTTTCCCTCTCATGAATGTCTGGAGGCAGCAGCGCTTAAGAAGGCTTAAGGTGTTTGCTCAGTGTCCTGGGACCAGAAAGAGACTCCAGAAAGCCTGGAGCCCAGCAGAGTTTGTGCCATGATGTCAGTCACACGGGATCTGGCTGCAGCCTGTCTGGGTTGAGGTCCCCACTGCTGCTTGTCTCCTAGACAACCTACTCTGCTGAGAAACACGCAGTAGTGACCCTCTAGATTTATAAGTTACCAAGCACTTGCACATATATCTTTGTTTCATTTAATTTTTCCAGTGGGAATTATCCCCACTCTACAGATGAAGCAAGTGAGGCCTCAAGACTCAGAGAGGTCAGATATCTTCTCTCAGGTCCAGTTGAGTCTTCTCTGCAACACATTTCCCTGCTTTCTAGTCTCATGCCTCCTGTTTTATTTATTTATTTATTATTATGTTTTTTAGACAGAGTCTCACTCTGTTGCCCCAGCTAGAGTGCCGTGGCGTCAGCCTAGATCACAGCAACCTCAAACTCCTGAGCTCAAGCGATCCTCCTGCTTCAGCCTCCCGAGTAGCTGGGACTATAGGCATGTGCCACCATGCCTGGCTAATTTTTTCTATATATTTTTGGTTGGCCAATTAATTTCCTTCCATTTATAGTAGAGACGAGGTCTCGCTCTTGCTCAGGCTGGTTTTGAACTCCTGACCTTGAGCGATCCGCCCGCCTCAGCCTCCCAGAGTGCTAGGATTACAGCCGTGAGCCACCGCGCCCGGCCTTATTTATTTTTTTTGTTAAGGGACGGGATCTCCCTCTGTTGCCATGGGTAGAGTGCAGTGGTGTCATCATAGCTCATTGCAATGTCAAACTCCTGGGCTCAAGTGATCCTCCCCGCCGCAGACTCCTAAGTAGCTGGGACCACAGCCCTGCACCACGGAGCCAGCTAACTGTTAAAAAATTTTTTTGGAGACAGAGTCGTCTTCTGTTGCCCAGGCTGGTCTCAAACTCCTGGCCTCAAGGGATCCTCCTGCCTCAGCCCTCTGAGCAGCTGGGACTACAGGTGTTGTGGCCCAGCTCACAGCTTCCTGAACAGCCACTTATACTGAATCCAGTTCACAAGTGTTTGCAGGGTTCCTCCCGGGCCTCTGAGGTGGGGAGGTGCGGCAGGCTTGGGGTGAAGCTGCAAGCGGCTCTGGGCTTTTGGGTGGGGGGTGCTGATAGAGGCATGTTAGGAGTGTGGGTGGTGTGGTGCGCTGAAAGTGGAGGCCGGGGACAGAAGGATCAGAGCCATCAACCAGAAATAGGTCCCTGAAGGCAGGCCATCAGGATGACAAGGATCTTGGGCAAAGGTCCATCCATCAAGGCAAGCGTCAAGTTCACAGAGATCTTGATAATAGGCTTCTCTGCTATCTCCCTTTTCTGGTGCCGGATGTTCACGACCTTGACCTCCCCTTCTTGGTCTCGTCCGCTTATTGCTCCCCCTCCACACCAACGGACCTCCCCTCCCCCTACCATGTCCCTCTTTGCTGGTTGTCTCTTCCAGGAATGGGTGGCCAGGGTAGTACCAGAACCCAGAAAGGAGCTGTGAATTCCAGCCTCTCATTTCCTTCCCCAGCTCCCCTTGCAGCCGGAACACCTAAGCGCTTTCTGCCACAAGCTCTCTAAATGATTGGAACTTTCTCCCAAATCAGCACTTTTTCATGCTACATTAGCATTTAGTGGTTTGATATTTACATTTGGCAAAGGAGCACCCAGTCCCTGGGTCCCTGGGAGCGCACACCATCAACTGAAACAGACGCTAATTGTCATTCAGCCCTCCCCTTCCCCCCTCAGCCCTGCCCCATCTGCCACCTGCCTCTGTCCCTCCCCCACCCCCAGTCCAGTAAAAAAAGTTCCTAAGGGTTGTCTTCACAGATCAAAAGTTCTGCTGATAACAGGAGCCTTGCCCAGAGGAGAGAGGGGTTCCCAAAACAAAAGGCCTGGCAGGGACCATCTGAATTGTCTTGCAGTAAATACCCATACATGACAGCTTCTCCTTTGGAGTATGATCTCCTTGGGGGCAGAGATCTATTGTGGTTCTTTGAATTTCTCCACATTCCCCTCCAGGGCCAGGGACCAAGCCAGGCAAATAATAGGTTCTCAAGGAACATTTGTCTACTCTGGAATTAGTAGGAAGTCCCTCCCTCCCTCCCTCCACCCCACAGCTGCAGTGAAAGAGGGCGCAGGAATTAGCCAGGGAATACGAGCGTAATGGGGGCCACGTGGTAAGGAGGAAAGCTCTCCCGTTTTCCTTTCGAAATCCCCTACAGATTTGGCCAAGGAGCCCAGCCCTGGGAGGCTGTGGTGGAGGGAGGAAGCTGTGTGGTAATGTGGTTAGAGTTCAACTAGAACGGGCTCCAAAAGTCAGGGCTGCTACGTGACTGATGCCGGGCTGTTTACTGCATCCCTCTGGGCCTCAGTTTTCCTTTCGGTAAAACCAAAATTATGATGCCTTCTTCCTTCATGGGCTGGTTGTGAGGATTAAGTGAGACCGGGTGTGTTATGGGTTTAGGGTACCCTGCAGGCACACCATGGGCTTAGGAGATGGTGATTCCTTGTATTTATTCAGACCTGTGGCCCCAAGACTTGTGGGAGTGGAGTCCTGAGTGTAAATCATAACTCCCATGGGCCTCTCAGCGGATTTATGCTGTCTCCTGTGGTTTTCAAAGGGCAGGCTCTCGCATCAGCCTCAGAGCCTTGTTACTCGAAGTAGGGCCCACAAACTGGCAGAAGCAGCAGCACCAACCAGGAGGCTGTTAGAAAGGCAGACCCTAGGACCCACCCCAGAATCTGAATCTGTATTTTAAGAAGGTCCCCAGGTGCCTTGTTTGCACGTTAAAGTTTGAGAAGCACTTTAGAAACCACCTGTGAAATATGCAATGTGGAAATTACTATTCCCAGTTGGAGGAAGAGAAAACTTCCTCAAAGAATTGATGACTTACTTTGCCCAAACTCATGAGTATCTAGAAGAGAGAAGAGGGCTGGTGACTCCTGTGTGTCTTGGAACCTTTTCTCTCCCTGTGGTTGTTTCTTGAAGGCTCAGCACACTCCAGTGGAAGGTGGGGATGAGTGGGTCGAGGGGCAGGGCTTTCATCTGCAGCCCCGTCTCCATCTGCTGTCTGTGTCTGGAGTTCACCCGGAGGAGGATGGGACGTTGGCTCATGGGTTTGAGTTGGGATGATAAGGAGGCCAGAGAAAAATGTCATGTTAACAGACACAGCATTCTTTTGTTAAAGGAGAATGTTCAAAAGGTTAAGAAACTTGACTCTTATGCAAATATAAAATGACCACGTGTCAACGATTTGATTTTACTCATTAATTAATGAGGAAACATGTAAGACGTTAAAACTGCTCCCAGTGGCAATATGAGGAGCTAGGCATTTATAGGCAATTTAATAGAAGAATGTTAAGATGCGATGGCTGGGTCAGAAATTATTTGTGTCTCTACCAGCCAAAAATCTTAAAGTTAACCTTTGCGCCTACCAGGACAATCAAAAGTGTAAGCCCAATTGTGCACTGCGAAGAACACCCAATAATCTCTTCTGCCTGTGTCCAATTTGGGATAATTTTTTCTGACAGTACCCTCCGCTAGTCCTTGAGAATCCGGAAATAGCTGTTGCCTGAGAATTATCCTTGGAATGGAATGTGGGCCTTGAAGAAAAGGAGGAAAGAAAAGATGAACAAGCCACTCTTCTACCAGATCTGGAGTGTGCTTTTCCTGTCTACCTTCCCTGGGTCCTTTGGGGCACGGTACAACTGCTCCCAGAGGGTGTGAGCTGGCATCACGCAGGGAGAATGACAGTTCACAGGAAGAAGACAAGGCCCTGTCCTGACTCCTATTCTCTTTAACCTTGGCCATTGAGCAGAGGGAGATGATGTATCTGCAAACATATGCAGCCTTGTCCAAAATATTTTCCCCTCCTATGTAGTTCTTGCCAATATTGTTAATCTGTGGGTTGACTCCAGACCAAAATAAATCTCCCAGCCCTGGCCACCGGCTAGCTAATTTTACTTTGTAACCAGGGAATAGAAAGTGCGGGCCCTAGGCCGACCATTCTGTGTGTTTATTTTGTTTCCTCTCTGCTGCAGTTTAAAAATCGCATTTGGAAAAGTAGACCCTTTACGCAAAAGAGCAGGCACTGAGAGAACAGCAGAGAGGGATGGATTGAAAACAGCAAGTTCCGTCACCGCCCTCCACATTTTCCTCTCTTCTCAGGGTTCTGATCGTGCCCATTGGCCTCTTCTGTGATGTGTGGAGTTGCAAAACGTGCCAAAAAGCAGGAGGATACATGGCCATTCGGGGAGGATTCTAGGCACTTGAAGAAATTGCTCTTGAAATTTCAGTGAGAGGGTTGTGAGTGGCCTTTGCCTTTGGCGCTGGGTACATCATGTCACTCTTGTCATCACCTGAGGGAATTTAACTCTGGGTTCTCCCTGGCCAATTGCAGAGGAAGCAAGTGGGTAGAACCTTAACACATCGGGGCTGGAATGGACCTTGGATGGCATCTAGTCCAACCCTGCCAGCTGACAAGCAGGATTACCCAGTGGTTGAGAGCACGGACTTGTAGCCACACAGCCCCAGTTGGAACCTGACTCCACCACTTACTAGCTGTGTGACCTTAGATGAGTTACTAACCTCTGTCTCAGTTTTCTCATCTGCAAAATGGGGATGGCGGTAATTGTACCTACCTCATAGGATTGTAGTGGGGACTACTCGAATGAACGCAGATGAAGCGCCGAGAGCAGTGCAAAGCGTACAGTCAGCGCTTGATAAGGTAAGGAAATGAGGCTCAGAGAGGAGAAGCAACCTCCCCAACGTCCCTCAGAGAGTTGGCAAACTGAGTTGGATTCGATGAAAAAAGAAGAGAGGTCATTGCCACTTGGAAATTTTGATTAATAACTGTTTCCTTTGCCTGTGTTACATCATCCTCGCTCAACACTTGGAGAGAACCCTAATGTGGAAGTCGGTGTGGCGCATTCTGGTCCAGGTGTGCCTCTAACTGATGGTGGCCCTATTGGTCATTAGTTTGGGGCCAGATGCTCTCTGGGGTTCCTGTTGGTACTAACATCTTGTAATTCAAAATTAGGGTCTGCACCCTACATTCAAGTCAAGCCTGTCTTTTCTTACAACACTCTTTGCACCATTCATTTGTTTTTTTCCCCCATTTCTTGCTGACATTTTGCCCAGCTGTATCCCATAGGCATCAACAACCAGTTTTCTCTTGGCTTTCTGACTTTGCTCTTCCCCTCATTACTCCGCCCTGCTAGAGCAATTACGATCATCAGCTGCCCCGTATCTTAGCCCTGCAGTTGCCATATTTTTTAAAATTTATTTATTTATTTATTTTAGAGACAGGGTCTTGCTCTGCTGCCCAGGCTGGAGTGCAGTGGTGTGATCATAGCTCACTGCAGCCTCGAACTCCTAGGCTAGGACTACAGGTGTACGCCACCACGCCCAGCTGATTTTTCTTTCTTGTTTCCTTTTTCAGTAGAGACGAGGTCTTGCTATGTTGCCCAGGCTGGTCTCAAACTCCTGGCCTCAAGTGATCCTCCCACTTCAGCCACCCAAAATGCTGGGATTACAGGCATGAGCCACTGTGCCTGGCCAAATTGTCATTATTTAAGTTGATTATGCATTATCAGTCTTGTAGGTGCTTTGAAAATAGGGCCTTCATTTATTCCTGATCATGACCCACTTTGAGGGCCTAATAGGGTGCCCTTGGCAGGGTTTACCCATTATGATTTGTTGACTGGCTCCAAAACAATTTAGGATATTGGATGACATTTTATATTATGAAGCCTTCCTCTAGTACATTCTGCACAGCTGTCATAGATGTCCTTTTTTTGTGAGGAAGCCAGTTTTATCAAACTTCAAAACCTGATTTTAAAAAAGGGGGGGTATTTTAGAATAATTACAATTTCAAACTTGAAAATGCCAAACTGGGACACAGGAGTGAGATACTTCCCCTGCTACCTTCCTTTCTCCCCAGACCCATTTCCGGTCTCCTCTCCTTAAAATACAGGCCCAAGTCAAATGTTAAGCTGCTATCTAGTGGTGAGACGAGGCATTGCAACCTGGCTCTACAAGACCTTGTAAATGCCTGGATGACAGTGAGTGATCCTTTTATGGTTCCTAACGTGATTGGGTTTTCATGCCATTGTGTGAGATGTGCCTCCCTCAAACCTTGTTGTGATGTCGGCACAGTATCCATCTGATGTGAAACAAAACAAGGATGATCTGGGAGCTGAGAAGGTAGTGTCAAGTGTGGCTCAGAGGAATATCTTTTGGATTAGGCTGATCCTGAGGGAAAAGTGAAGGCTAATAGCAGAGGGAAGTCCTAGAGTAAGAGAGGAACTACTGAGCACTCTAAGGGCTACAGTTATGGGAACACTAACTTCTGTACTGCATATTACTACTAGTGTATATATAAAAAGGTCCAGTGTCTATATAGCAATGGATGGATAACTGGGCTGACCACCAAGGTAATCCTGCCTTTTCCAAACCTTTATCCTTAGTTAAAGTTGTTGGAGCCCAACTTAAAATTCTACATTGGAAAGCAAGGAAAAAAAGAGGTTTCACTATAGAGTTGGGACAGGTTGTATTTTCAAAAGATGGCTGTAACAATATCCCACACACTTCTGCCATGTGACCTGCCACTTTCCCATCAAGCAAAGGAGACTGTTTCTCCACTCTCTTGAGCCTGGATGGAGTCTGTGACTGTTTTGACTAATGGAATGAAGTGGAAGTGAGGCTGCATGATTTTCAGGGTGAGGTCACAGAAAGCCTTGCAGCTTCTACCTGGCTCTTGGGATACTCCCTCTTGGAACCCAACCATCATGATGTGAGAAGGCCCAATCTACATGGAGGGGCCACATGTAAGGCACTCTAGTCAACAGCCAGTCAGCAGTTAAGTTCCCAGCTAGCAGCCAACATTAATGACCAACCTTGTGAGTGCGCCATCTTGGATGTCCAGCTTGGTTAAGCCTTCAGATAACTCCAGCTCCAGCCGACACTTGACTGCAACTACATGAGAGACTGGACCCTTCAGCTGGGTCTAGTCAACTCACAGAACTGTGAGAGTTAATAATAAATTGTTGTACTAAGCCACTAGGTTTGGGGACACCATGCCGTAATAAGAATAGCAACTTTGGTTAGACACATGAGCCGTGGGATGACACATAATTAGGTACATTTTAAAAATCTTTAGGGCAATGAGTTCCTAACATCACAGAGTGGTACTGTTTCAGTTCACGTCTGCTGCCTGTGACCAAAACACTATCTTGCACTTCTGGAGAGAGAGAAAGAGAGAGAGTGAGTATGTGCATTTCCTGACAGGTGTCCCCTTGCATCCTCATCTGGGTGACTGTGGAGCTCATGTATTCTAGCACATTCACACATTCTAGCACGGTACTTGGTGCCCTATTTGCAGGCCCTGAGGGAAGAACCCATGTTGTTTCCTTCAGGAAGTTTCATGGGTGGGACTGTGCCATATATAGAAAAATATACCTATGCAGTTTCTTTTAATCACTTTTATTGATGTATAATTTACATATATCAAAATGTACCTATTTCAAGTATATGGTTTGATGAGTTTTGACAAATGTAACCCATGTAACCACCACCATCATCAAAGTATAGAGCATTTTCATCACCTCTGAGAGTTACTTTGTGCTCTCTTTGCAGCCAATCCTCTCCTGCCATCCGCAGTCCCAGGCAAGCACTGATTTGCTTTGCCACTATAGATCAATTTTTATCTTTTCTCATATTTCAGATAAGTGGAATCACAAAGGATGCACTCTTATGTGATTGCATACTATTTTGGCATCATATTTTTGAAGTTCATCCATGTTGTATGTACCTAGAGTTAATTTCTTTTCATTGCTGAGTAGTACATACCATTGTATGGATATATCACAATTTGTCTATTCATTCTCCTGTTGACAGGCATTTGGATTATTTATAGTTTGGGGCTATAATCAATAAAACTGCTATGAATGTTCATGTACAAGATTTTGTACACGTATGCTTTAATTTATTTTGGGTAAATATCTAAGAGTGCTATTACTAGGTTATGCGACAAGAGTATATTTAACTTTATAGGAAACTAACAAATTGTTTTATTCGCCCACCAGCAAAGAATGAGAGTTCCAGATGCTCCATGTTCTTGTCAACACCTGACATTGTTAGCCTTTTTACTTATGGCATCCTTGGTGAGTGTAATGGCACCTCATTTGCCCATAGGTTTTTAACTGTCTCCCCTTCTAGGATGTCAGCAGGGACTTGTTTTTTCACTGCTACGTCTCCTGCACCTGGAACAGTATACAATAAATATTTTTGGAATGGATGAATTCGTGTCTCCTTGAGCTTTTGTATATTTCCAAAATATCGATTTCTTTAGGGGGCATTGTGCACAGAGGATTTATGCACTTACCATTCTTACAATTATGAGAGATATTGCCAAATTGCTTTTTTTTTTTTTTTTTTTTTTTAGACAGGGTGGTGGTCTGTTGCCCAGGCTGGAGTGCAGTGGCCTCATCACAGCTCACTGCAACTTCAAACTCCCTCACTGCAACCTTGACTTCTGGGCTTAAGTGATCCTCCTGCCTCAGCCTCCTGAGTAGCTGGGAGTACAGGTGCATGCCACCATGCCTGGCTAATTTTTTCTATTTTTGTAGAGACAGAGTCTCACTCTTGCTTAGGCTGGTCTCAAACTCCTGGCCTCAAGCGGTCCTCCAGCCTCAGCCTTCCAGAGTGCTAAGATTACAGGTGTGAGCCCGGTCCAAATTGCTTTCTAAAAAACACTGAACCAATTTACTCTCCTGCCAACACTGTTTGTTGTCAATTGCTTAGATTTTTCTGCCAATCAAACAAGTTAAAAAAATGGGTATTTCAGTTTGGTTTTAATTTTGTATTACCCTTATCATTGGGTGAAAGTGAGCATCTTTTCATATGTTTATGGGCCTTTTCTACTTCTTCACCTCTGATTTGTGTTCCTATATTTTGCTCATTTCTTATTCGGCTATTTTTTTTTTCAAATTAATTTATAGACACTCTTTGTTTATTGGAGACGTTAGCGTTTTGTCTGGGATGCATGTTGCAAACATTTTGGGGAGTGACAAGCAGAAAGGCCCAGTGATGACTTCAGGAACCCTATTCATGTTGCCTGTTCAGGCTGAGGGGCCCTCCGCCCCCCTAGTGGGAGTGGCTGTGACTGAATCCAAGTTTGCATGGGGCTGAGGGCTCCCCTTCCTCTAGTATGCTTGCTCCCACGTCTTGACTGTTTATTCCCTGTATGTAAAGCCACTGCAAGCTTACACAATTAAAAGATAACGAACAGAGTAAGCTGGTGCAGGGCCCCTCCCTTGGATCGCAGCCCTGCCGTGCATTTAGCTCAGCCCCCGCTCCTCTCTGGGAGCTGATGAGAGAACAGGGCCACGCGCCTTATCTTCCTGAGCACTTACTTGAAAAATTCCCCCCAAAAACCTGCTCCTTATCCATGATGGTGTTTGCCTTAACCTTCTCCATGCAGTTTCTCATTTACTGCAGACATTGTTTATGCTGTCCTTTTCTCATACGCAAGGTTTTACTTTTATGTAGTCAAATCCGTCAACCTTTTCTGTGACTTCTGGATTTCATGGCTTGCCCCAATCGTGTAAAAACTTATTTTGTATTTTCCTCTAGTACTTTTCTAAGTTTCTAATGTTTGGCGCCTTCATCTGCCTGGCATACACTTTTGGATGCGGGGATGCCCACCTTCCAGGGGTCAACAGCAGTTTCTGTCCTTGGAACTGATTGTAATGTTACTGTACTGTGTTGATCATCTATTGCTGCAGGACACATTACACCAAAACTTAATGGCTTTAAATAACAGCAAACATTTATTACCTCACAGTTTTTGTGGGTCAAGACTTGAGTAACAGCTTAGCTGGGTGGTTCTGGCTCAGGATCTCTCACGAGATTGCAGTCAGGGAGTTGCGTAGGGCTGCAGTCATCTGAAGGCTAGACCGGGGCTGAAGGATCCACCTCCAAGATGGTTCACTTGCACAGCTGTTGGCAGGAGGCCTCAGTTCCTCACCACATGGACCTCCCCATAGGGCTACTTGAGTATACTCACAACATGGTGGCTGGCTTCCCCCAGATAGGTTGATCCACGAGAAAACAGAGTGGAAGCCACAAAGTCTTTGATAATCCAGCCTCAAAAGTCACAATCTATCATTCCCCCAACATTCTATTGGTCAGGAAAGGGATATACAAGGGCATGAATAACAGGAGGTGGGGATCGTTGGAGGCCGTCTTGGAGGTAGACTGTCATATGCATTATCTGTCCAACATTCTTGACTCTGTGATTCCTGGCTGTGGGTTCACAGTACACTTAAGAAAGTGAAGAGCTATCAAAGTCAGACAACTACTCTAAATGTTTGAAGAGGAAATTGAAAATTCTGGCTATGAACATATGGGCTCTAAAGACTCTTATTTAATTCTGCTGTTTTAGAACCATGGAGAAAGACACATTTTTCAAAGTGAATCCAACTGAGTGACAGATGGGGCCAACACTTGATCCCAAGGTTTCTGATACAAATTCTACGATCTTCTCTGCTTCCCTGCAAGCACTCACTGGTCCTTGCTAGTTTTATTGGTCAAAGTCCAGTTAAGAAAACAGAAACTACTCTCGGTATTTTGAACAGATGGAATTTTATGCACAAAATTATTTACACATGTGATGGGAAAACTGAGCCGCCAAACAGGAGATGGTGAGACAACCCAGAGATAAGCAACTGCAGGAAGCCTCTGTCCCCCTAAAGCTGCGGGGATACAGGGGACACAGGTCACCGGTGCCCAGCTCCAGGGTGAGCGGGCAGAAGCTGGTGCTGCCGTGGGCCTGTCCACTGGGATATGGGGGCCACAGAGGAGCCCCAGCTGCTGAGCCAGAAAGCAAAGAGAAGAAATATTTAATACTCTGGCTTTTCCCTTCCTCCCATCCTCCAGTCTCCTTCTAGTACCTTCCATTGTTGAACCCAGCTGGATGGCAGGGAACTCACAGACAAAGCAGAGCAGAGGAAAGGCAGAGAGGGGGAATCTCAAGGCACGAGGCCTGGGACGGGCATGCTGGTGTTGGGCATGTGGCAGATTTTATTTTCCCAAAATGGCCATGACAATATTTCTGGTTCTACATGTTCTACTAGAACCATGACACTCTCCCATCAACAGGTGGGAGAGTGTCCCCTTCCTTCACCCTGGGTGGGACTTTGTCATTGCCCGGATGGGTAGAATGGGGCAGAAGCATTGTTATGTGACTTCTGAGGCTGGGTCATAAATGTTGATACAGGTTCCACCTGGTTCTCTCTTGCTCTGAGGATGCTGTCCCTTGGAACACAGCCACCATGCTGTGAGCAAGTCCAAACCAGCTCCTGCAGACAGTCCACGTGGAGGGGTGGGGAGCATGGGGAGAGAAACTGAGGCCCCAGCTGATGACCAACACCATCCTTCAGTCCCCAGCCCCTGAGGCTTCCAGGTGAGGCCCCAGATGTCACAGAGCAGAGATAAGCTGTCCCTGCTGTCCCCTGTCTGAATTTCGGATCTACAGAATCTGTGGACATAATTATTTTACCTTTTTGCCACAAAGTGTCAGGAAAATTTGTTTCACAGCTAATGCCATACCTGGAACAGCTAGGGAGAGGGGCAGGAGGTGCACAGTTGGGGCAATATCAGCCTCCTCTCAGGTCTTCCCTGTTGGGGTAGAATCCCAACCAATCATTGGATTTGGTGAAAGCACGTGGAAGGTGGTCTCATCCCTCTGCAAATTCTTAAAACCTTGTTTTTGGACCCACTCCCTTAAATAATTCGTTACTTCCTTTAATACATATTCACCGAGAGCCTAAACCGTGCTAGACAATGGGTACACACTTGAAAACATAACAGGCACAGTCCCTTACCTCAGACAGAAAACAGCTTATCTTACAAGTAAATCTATAATTGCAAATCGAGAAAATGCTCTGAGGGAAAAATATCAGATGCCAACAGACAGTGCGACAGAGGGTCTGGGTTTTGTTTGGGGCGCTGGAGAAGCGTCTCTTAGGAAGTGATATTTCTCTCTCTTGCTCTCGCTCTCTCCATCTAGCTCTTTGTTTTCCTAAACTTATTTCTTCCAAGCCAGGAAATATTTTATAATATACTTTTTTTTTTTTTTTTGAGACAGAGTGCCGTGGCATCAGCCTAGCTCACAGCAGCCTCAAACTCCTGGGCTCAAGCGATCCTCCTGCCTCAGCCTCCCGAGTAGCTGGGACTACAGGCATGCGCCACCGTGCCCAGCTAAATTTTTCTATATGTATTCTTAGGTGGCCAATTAATTTCTTTCTATTTTCAGTAGAGATGGGGTCTTGCTCTTGCTCAGACTGGTCTCGAGCTCCTGACCTCAAGGGATCTGCCCGCCTCGGCCTCCCAAGTAGCTGGAACTACAGGCATGCGCCACCATGCCCGGATAATTTTTTTTCTATATATTTTTAGCTGTCCAAGTAATTTCTTTCTATTTTTAGTAGAGATGGGGGTCTCGCTCTTGCTCAGGCTGGTCTCGAACTCGTGAGCTCAAACAATCCTCCCGCCTCGGCCTCCCAGAGTGCTAGGATCACAGGCGTGAGCCACTGCGCCTGGCCTATGATATAGTTTTAAAAGTTAGCAAGAAGAGATTTTTCACTGAAAATGGTAGTTGAACAAACATACATTAACAAACATTCACCCACGAGAAACCAGACATCATTGAGTTTTTGTGGGGAGACACATGAAAATTAGGGACTCCCTCCCCCAAAGAATAGTCAGATGTGACAGTGGGAACCGGGGACTGCAGGTTCTTGGGTCTGTGTGGCTGGAATCAGCTGTGTCCGTTGTTTCCAGAAAGCAAGTGTAGCGAAATCAGGTCCTGGGAAAGAGAAGGGGGGCTGTTGTAGGGGCTGCACCTGGGAATCCCAAGGATGTGGGGGCTGGGTTGCGGGTTGGGAACGAGACCACAGAGCAAGTCAGGTCCCTGTAACAGCTACTGTGTCTTGCCCCGAGTCTGTCGGTCACTGCATGGGAAGATGGGTGGAGAGAGCTACTTGCACAGGCCCTGTGGGGGAGGGGAGGTCCGAGGCCATTCCCAAAGCCCGTGGTTTCTTTCCCACCAGCGAAGAGTTCCTGTGCAGATGGGCCTGGATCTTAAGATATATCTGACGTCTCTCTCCACAGGGCCCTCCCGCCTGTGGTGGCATCTGTCTAGTCAACCCACGGTCACGTCACACACAGCACGCTTCCAAGTGCGGTTCAAGCATGGACTTGATGGTGGACGTCGATGGTTGGCTACTTTGCCTATTCCAGCAGGAGTGGCCGGTGTCACCACCGCCTGGCACCTAGATGATGCTCACGAAATGTTGCTTGCGGGGATGTCCCTTAAACACGCAGCCAGGCTTGTAAAGCTGCAGACCTGCTTCCTGACACTGTGAGAAACAGCTAGGTCTCCCGCAACAGGCAGGAAGATATGGGGATGGGGGGGCATCGTTTAAGCCATGGCCACCTTGATGGTGGCGCTCGGGCTCACCTCCTGGGACTCACTGCTGTCTCCCTCCACCCAGGTGAGCCCTCTGCTCTGATAATCCCCTCCCCAGTGATCCAGACGCCAGACTTACTGATGGATGATCGTCGCAGACAGGCTCACCCTTAGCTTTGTTGGGCTCCAGGGCAAGAGTACACACGGAGGCCCGTGTGCCACATCTGTAAATATTTAATAGTTGAAACCAAGCTTATGAACCATTACCTGAAATCTGTTGAATGTAACTTCACAGCCATGTGAAAGGCCAGGTTTCAATTCAGACTTCTTGGACCTCTTGGATTCTTTCAGAGTTCTGCACTGGAGCCCAGCAGTGCGGGGAGAGCTGGCTCCTGGCCCTGGCCTGTCCCCCTTTCTCGTCCCACCTCTGAGGCTCGGTCCCACGCTGGGAGGGGCCTCATGTGCACGCATGTGTCCCCACCCAAGCCCATGTGTTTCAGCTCTGTCCACTCCCTAACCCCCAACACTCTCTGCAGTCACCTCTTGGCTACCGCTCTGACCTAAGGGTGGCCTTTGGTCTGAATTCTTCCCTCCCAAATTCATATGTTGAACCTTAATCGTCAATGTGATGGTGTTAAGAGGTGGGGCCTTTAGGAGGTGATCAGTCATGAGAGCAGAGCCTTCATGATTGGGATTGGTGACCTTATAAAAGAGGTGCAATGGAGCTATTTGCCCTTCCTGCCATGTCAGGACACAGCCAGAGGTGCCATGTTGGAAGCAGAGAACAGTCCTCACCAGACACTGAAACTGCTGGTGCCTTGATCTTGGACTTCTCAACCTCCAGAACTGTGAGAAAATAAAATTCTGTTCCTTATCAATTACCCAGTCTCAGGAATTTTGTTAGAGCAGCAGAAAAGAACTAAGATAGGGTGTGACCAGATGGGAACAGGTGCCCTAGGGACATAGGGAAGAGGCCTGGGCAGTCCCTGGCTTTGGGCAGTCTGGTAGGGAATTCTGGGGTCCCAGGATCCCAGAGCATGTCCAGAAGGGAAGAAAGCCTCCAGGTGGCTGTTCCTTTGGTCCTGTGGACTCCTTGCCCCCATGGTCACAGGTGTGGCCAGAGCAGGGCCCTCTGGAGCATGGGACCCAGGCCAGGGGCTTTGACTGCCCAATTCCAAGGGTTGCTCTTGTCCTAGAGAGCAGACCAGGTCTTGTTCAATAGAAGGACTCCATGTGCTCTGAGCCGCCACTCATTTCCTTTTCTTTCTTCCTGGGCAGCTGCTAGAAACCTTCATTTGGGCTGTTTCCCTACCTGGCATCCATTCTTCCCAGGGTGATGTTTCAATATTTCCCCACTGTATGGTACAAGCAATGACCAATGATAGCAGGTGCCTGCCTCATGGTGAACCAGGATTCAGGAGATCCTCCGCTGGGCCAGGCACTGACCTTTCTGTTGCTGGGTCATTGGGAGATATTGGAGGGGCCCAGGCCACAGGAGGAACATTGGAGGTAAGGCTTGGGGAAGGGGCCATCAGTATGGAAATAGTTCAATATTTTAACAACAGTACCACTGCACCTGTGAATATTAGCTCTGCATTCCCCCCATCTCCCTTGGATTTTATTAGGGGCAGCACTGTGCACAACTCAAAGGCTTTATCCCTAGCCTCGCTTGAACTTAGAACTGGCCGTGGTGTATAAGGGCAAATCTTCAAAGGGGCCCGTTCAGCTGGGGAAGCCCCCTGTGCACTTTGCTGTTTTCCTTATTCCTAAACCTGTCCTGCCTGGAATGATGATGGCTGGAGCTCCAGCAGCCATCTTGTGATCTTGAGGATGGAAGCCCCATGCTAAAGGAAGCAAAGAGAAAATATAGAGAGAGGCTGGGTCCCTGATGACTGTAGCTACCATACCAGCCCCAGACTGCCCACCCCTGGACTTTTTAAATGAGACACAATAAACCTCAAATCTGTGTAAGCCTCTGCAGTTAGGTCTCTGTTATTAGCACCTGAACTCAATTGCTAACTCATTTCAGTTCAGTCCTCAATACTCACATCTCCTCGGGGCTGATCCAGTGCCAGGGATGTGGATGGAACAGGAAACCTCATTTGGCATGCACCTTCCACCGGCTAGATGTGTTTTGTCAGCAAATCCTCACAACCATTCTGGCCACTAGTGTTACTCTCCTTACTTTGACAGGTGAGAAAACTGGTCTGAGAGGTTATGTGGCTCAACGCGGGTGTACGGGTAGAGCGGGGAGGTGGTGCCGGCGCATAACTGGGGCCAAGGACTGGGTGTCACAGCCCATGTGTGCTCCACCACGACCGGGGTCCCCTTCCTGCCTGTCTCTGGGGGGATGCCTGGGAGGCCCTCCGAGGCTGGGCATCGTTGGCTTGGACTGTGGCCTTTTGAGATCCCACAGCGCCTCACTGGCCCCTAGGTGGGCATCTGTCCCTCCAGAAAAGTGGGGGGAAGTGGGGGTGTCAGAAAGGAGCCCTTAAAACTCTCTTGTCTTTCCCCGTCGTTACTCACGAGAGAAAACCCCAGAAAATCTCAACAGGGCTGCAGGCCAGGGAGCAGGGAGGAGCTGTGAGGCGGACGGGCAGCCTTCTGCCCTCCGCGCTCCGAGACTCAAAATCCCTGGGCAGAGGAGGAGGAGGAGGAAGGGACCCATCTCTGAGGCGGGGGCCTCCGAGGGGCCGGAGAAGGTCTCGGGCTTTGAAGCCTTGGAGGCCGCAGTGTCCTCTGCCCAGGACTCTTGTTCCCCCTGAAACCTGAAAGTCCAGCTTCTCCCTGGCCTCCAAGGACTGCTGCAGCAACAGGATCATTTTCTGAGGCAGATTTATTATCTCAAAGGTCGCTGGTAGACACCAGTGGAGCCCAGCACCCGGAGGACCGGTCCTCACCTCCTCTCTTGGACCAAGCTGTCCGACTCACTTCCATTCCTAGTAAGTTTTAAGGGGAGGGGGAGATTTCCAGAAGCCCCGTTGCCTTCCTTCAGATCTCCCTGAGTTCTACATTCCCTGTTTTTCTTTTCAGGGGCCAGGGCCTCTCATTCTGCCCCCTCCCCCCTCCCAACCCCATCTGCCCAGGGACCTGCAGAGGTGAAGTTCAGCCTCTGCAAACCCCCAGGACAGAGCTGAAGCAGCAGAGAGAAGCAAAGGATTTCTGAGCCCTGGAGGGAGACTGAGGCAGACACAGGGCAGGAGCACAGGCTGGAGGCTCGGAGGACCTCCCCGGGGCCCGGGCTGCCTCTGACAGCCCCTCCCTGCCCCTGACTCCCCTCGGAAAACGTGACCAGCCAGGCCCTCCTGACGCGCCTCCCCCTTCGCAGGCTCCCAGGCGGAGGAGATGGAAAGCAGACCCTCCTGAATGTTTAACTTCAGCGGAGATGATAATAACTTTCCCATGGATGCAACTGTATCCTTTCCCTGTGTTCCTTCGGGGATCCCGAAACCCCATACGGTTCTCATTTGCAGCTCGTTCCTGAGGAGGCCTCATTTCCTTGCCACACACCCCTGATGTGGTCAGGGTCTCCCTCCCGCAGCCGGGACGGGGGGGGGGGGGGAAGGGGGGGAGGGGAAGGGGGAGGGGGAGGGGCTTCCCCCAGAGCTTTTTTCCAAAGGCTGCCCGCCCTCCCTTGCCTGCCCTGGCCTCCCCAGACCTGCCTTGGCCTCTGCCCTTTCCCTACCCACACCCCGTCAATGCCTCGCACCCAGGGGCTGCCATCAGGGCTGGGGCTGTTCCCTAGGCAGAAGTGTCCTTTCTAGAAGTTTCTCCCACTTAGCCCGGTGGGCATGTGGAATGACTGGGGGGGGGTCACCATTAGCACTATATCGTATGTGAATGGCGCCTCCTGGAGTTGTAAGACTAATGGTTCTGCTGGCTGGTCCTACAAGGAGAGTCATTTCAGAGCCCTTTCGAGCCCGAAACCCCCCCCCCAGTGGCTTTTCTTTCCACACCTCAACCCTCTCTTGCCAGGCAGCTCTGCTCCCCAAACCACTCCCACCACGCACCTCTCGTGACTTTGATCTTGCAGGAAGCCAAGAGGAGTTGAGAAGAGCAAAGAAAAGAACACAGACTCTCACTTTCGCCTAGCATTCCGGTTTGGTGGCTGTCGTGAACGCTGTCACATTCCTGGTATCCCTCAAGCTTCGAAATCCTCCCCTTCTTCCCATGAGGCAGTGGGGTAGGGGCTTGTTATCCACATTTGACAAAATAGATGCGCCAGCAAAGATGCAGAGCCTGGATGCTAAAGCCAGATCGGAGTGATTAGGTCCTGGTTTCGTCCCACCATTTCAGAAGTCAGGAGGCAGGAAAGAGAGGAACTGAGGGTGAGCAGGCCGCACGGCCACAGCGCCTGGGTCCGAGTCTCCTGCTCCACCATTCGCAAGCTGTGTAATCTCATGTGAGTCAATTAACCTCTCTGTGCCTCAGTCTGCTCATCTGTGAAATGGGGATTATGACCGTATAGCTATGGGTTAATAAAGGGAAAGTGTCAAGAACAGTGCTGGGCGCAACGTAAGTGCTGTTACTATTATCATTGTTGTTATTATGGGATGTGGGAGAGCCAAATGAAAGACTGTGGGGAACTCTGCTTCTCGCTCTCTCCAGCCCCCTGTCTCTACCCCACACACTTGGAGACCTCTGAGGACAAGGAAAGCCCAGTGCTGCTGCTGCTCTAGCCTCTGCATCTGGCCACCACTTTTGGTTTTCCAGGCTTGGTTCCAGTGGATTCTATCCCCCTCTCTCTCTGGCAGGCAGCTCTCTGGGTCCAGGTCAGCCAGGGGCTGGCTGGGGCTCAGGGATCCCAGGCCTGCCTTCTTGTTTGCCCAAGGAACCTGCAGAGAAGCAAGCTTGGGAACCCACAGAGAAGCAAGCACTGGGCTTGGCGCTTGGAGTGGTCCACAGGAGCTGGGCTTGCCCTCAAAGGAGGGCGGTTCTTTTGTCTCAGGCCAGACCCAAGATAAATAGATGTGATTAGGAGATCAAAGCACTTTCCACAGGTTTGGCCTGAGGGGGCCCTTTGATCAGCCAGCCATTCCCCGTTGTCACCCCCCCCATCACCCCCACCAAGCCTGGAGTCCCCTCTGCTCAGAAACCCCTCTGCTCTCATTCCTATTCTTCCCAAGCTGCTGCCTCAGCCCCCCACGCCAGGCCCCGCCAGTCTTGCCTGTCGATGGGAGTCGGGTTTCCCCCCTCCAGGTTGTTTATGAAGTCACCAGTTCGAAGCCAAAGCCAGCACGCTGCAGCAGGTCTGCAAGGCCCAAACGGTTTCTTTCTGAGCCTCAGTTGCAAAACCTGAAATCTTGATATGCTTGTAAATGATGGGCGGTGAATCACCCCTGCCTCTCCGGTGGCTAATTAGGTGCAGGTCCTGCCCGGTCTCCCAGAACTTGGCCCAATGAAGGGAGAGATCACTGGGAAATTCTTTCTTTTTCCTTTGAAAAGGATAGGCATTCCTGTACGTGCTTACGATGGAGAACCTGTGGGATTTTCCTTAAAGCTTGCGAGATAGCTTCCACGGGTTTTGCTGTAACTGCTCAAAATACACCCTCTGCCATAGACCAGCTCCTCTTCAGGCAGTGCAGGCTGCCGGGCCCCCAGACTAGAAGCGAGGTGTGCGCTGGGCACATTCCAGGATTGGCCAGCATGGCCAGATTTCCGGGCCACCAATGCAGGCCATGGGGGCCTTGGCTGGCCTGTCCCTGGGGCCCTCATCCCTCCGTCTTAACATGACAGTTATCCTCGCCCCGCGCGCAGGGAATTGATGTGCAGGGCAACGTGACCCAGGAGGGGACAACTTCCCTGTCAGAGGAACACAGTTGTCAGGGAGACGAGGGAGCATTTCAGGGGAGAAACTCCAGGGAGGAGGGAGACCCCTGCCCTGAGCATCCCTGGGGGGCAGACAAATTAGGGGCTCTGGCTGCTTTTATGATTTCATCTCCACGAGGACAGGCCTTGGGGACGCTGCTTTTTCTGAGAGGGACTGACAACCTAGCTTCATTCATTCAACTAATATTTAGTGAGTGCCTACCCCGTGCTAGGAGCTGGGCCAGGCGCTGGGGATGTATCAGCGAACAAAATGGACAAAAGAGTCTACCTGTCACGGAGTCTCCATTCTAGGGCTGGGAGAGATAAACAGCAAACATCGTAAATGAGCACGTTTTCTCATCTGTTAAAAGGAGAGCTGTGCAACGGGGAAAGTGAAAGGACGGAGGGGAAGCGGGATTGGGAGAGTGAGCCGGGGGTGGCGGCTGTCCTGAATAGGGCGGCAGGCAGGCCTCATCAAGAAGGTGACATCTGAGCAAAGGCTCAATGGAGGCGACTGTGCAGGCCAGGCCGATGATCTAGAGCAATAGTGGGAATTTTAACTTTTTGAGGAAACTCCTTGCCATTTTCCACGGCGGCTGCCCCGTCTCTCACTCTCACCAGAAATACGCGAGAAGCGCTTTTAAAGACACATTGGTGCAGGTCTCTACGCCAGCTGGTGACGTGGGGTGGGATGAGGGTTTATGACAGAGTCATGTGAGGACCCACCCAGACTTACGCAGCAAGGCCTGGTGACAGTGGAGGGGGACCCTTTTGGTTTCTGAGTTTCCTGTTCATTCCGTGTGCAGTTCAGCTAAAAGGACGTGGGTTTGAGTCCTGCCTTTACTGTGGCTGTGTGGTCTCAGACAAGGGACTTTCCCTTCCTGAGCCTCAGTTTCCTTCTGTGTACAGATAAATCAGAAGCATTGCGGGTGGGCATTCAGTGAGGTAGTGCCAGTACAGAGCTCAGCACAGGGCCTGGCAGATGGCATGTGCTCAGTCAGGGGGTGCCATTGTCACCATGAGCCATTCCTGGGGATTCCTCTGAGGGTGAGCCTGTTGGTGACAATGCATGCACCTAAAGTCAGGGTTGAAAACCTACTTGGTGCCCATTACCTTGCTAGGATTTGGGGATGGAGCATCATAGTGGGCTCTGTGATACACCACCCAGACCCCCGTTCAAGGAAGGGCTTGCTGTCCCAGTTTGTGGGGGTGCTTTCAGGGGCTCCCTCCAGCTGTCAGCACCTTCAGGGTCTGCCTCAGATACAGAGAGTGCCTCGCTCAAAGTCATGCCTTTCCAGTGACCTTTTAATATGAGGCAATAAAGGTCTCATCACCTAGCCCCATCTCTGGACAACTCTCGGGTAGGCTGAATAATGGCTCCCCTCCTCTCAAGATGTCCACATCCTAGTTCCTGCAACCTGTGAATATGTTTGTTACCTTACATGGCAAAAGGGACTTTGCAGATATGATTCAGTCAAGGATCTTGAGATGGGGACATTGTCCTGGATTATCTGGGCGGGCCTGATGTAATCACAAGGGTCCTTAGAAGAGAGGGGCAGGAAGGTCAGAGATGAAGACGTGAGGACGTAAGTAGAGAGCAGAGTGATGTGATTGCTGGCTTTGAGATGCAGGAAGGGGCTACTCACAGAGGAATGCAGGAAGCCTCTAGAAGCTGGAAAAGGCAAGAAAACAGACTCTCCCCTAGAGCCACCAGAAGGAACCAGCCCTGCTGACACCCTGATTTTAGGCTTCTGATCTCTAGAACTGTAATAGAATAAATGTGTGTTGTCATAAGCCCGTAAGTGGGTGGTCATTTGTTCCAGCAGCTGTAGGAAAGGAGTCCAACTCTGGGGGGTCATTCTAGCAGCAGAGATCCCCAGGGGCTTGGGGTCAGCACAGGCTGTCACTGAGCCTTCATGGCAGCTGTCAGCTCCCTCTGTCCAATGCTGCTCTGACCCCTGCCCTTCCCCAGGGCTTGGTGCCACTGGCTCTCCCTAATAAGCCTCTTGCCCCTCAAACTCCATCTCTGAGTCTGCTTCCTGGGGAACTCAACCTGAGGCAGTTGACATTTTTTTAGTGCTTTGTTATGGAAAAATCCAGACATACACAAAAGTAGCGAGAGATACACTGATCTCCCTCGATCCCATCACCCATCTCTGACAATCGTGCTCGATCTGTAAGGGAATGGTAGTTTAGAGGGAGAAGCAGGGTTCCTACCCTGGAGATTATCACGGTCTAGGTTGGGAATGAAAATGTTGCAGACACCTCGCAGGCTCCGAGAGTAACCAGCAGTAGTGTCCATGCCAGTGAGGATACGGAGAAGCAGCCTTGTAGACAGGCAGGAAAGGGGACAGCCAGCAGGACATTGTCATCATCATCGTTGGGAAGGAATGGCACCCGGAAGGTCCAGGGCAAACTCTAAAAGGGTCCTCAGTCTGAGGCAGGGGGCAGGGAGCTCTTGGAGAGAGTCAAGCATCACCTGTTTTTGTGTTTCATTCCATTGTCTTTCTAATCTGTTTTTCTTTTTAATGGCCCTCCATCTGTCTCTCCCCCACGGTTAAGATAACAGCGCCAGCCCAGTGCCAGGTACCGGGCTGAGCACTTTACACAGCCTAGCTCCCTAATCTTCCCAACAACCCAAGGAGGCAGATACTATTTTTATCCCCATTTCACTGAGACTCAGTGAAGGAAGGCCACTTGGCCAGGGTCCTGTGGATGGTGTATTAATTTCTTGGGGCTGCTGGAACAAAGTAGCCCAGACTGGGTGGCTCACAACAACAGAAACGGAATCTCTCACTGGTCTGGAGCCCAGCAGTCTGAAATTAAGGTGCCCCCCCCTTTTTTTTGAGACAGAGTCTTGCTCTGTTGCCTGGGCTAGGGTGCCGTGGCATCAGCCTAGCTCACAGCAACCTCAAACTCCTGGGCTCAAGCAATCCTTCTGCCTCAGCCTCCCGAGTAGCTGGGACTACAAGCATGCACCATCATGCCCGGCTAATTTTTTCTATATATTTTTAGTTGGCCAATTAATTTCTTTCTATTTTTAGTAGAGACGGGGTCTCGCTCTTGCTCAGGATGGTTTTGAACTCCTGACCTTGAGTGATCCACCCGCCTCGGCCTCCCAGAGTGCTAGGATTACAGGCGTGAGCCACCACCCCTGGCCCTGAAATTAAGGTGTCTTTTATAAGGACACCTGTCATTGGATTTAGGGCCCACCTGGATAATCCAAGATGATCTCATATCAAGATCCTTAATTACATCTGGAAAGACCCTTTTCCCCAATAAGGTCATATGCACAGATTCCAGGGATTAGGACATGGACATAGTTTTGGGGGGGCCACCATAGAACCTGATACAGACCATATGAGGTGGTAAGCAAAAGGATCAGTTTTCTCTGGCATGTGATATGACTTTGCCAAGAAGAGCTGGACCAGTAGGAATCCCTTGTGGTGGTTTTAAAACGTGTCCACAAATTCTTTAACACTCCTCCCACTGAAAGGTGACATCTCTGCCCCTCCCCTCGAATCTGGGTGGGCTCCTCGTGACTCCCTTGTAACCCAAAGAACGTGGAGAAGGGATGCCGCGTGACTTCCAATGGCAGGTTAGAAATGGCGATGCAGTGACTGCCTTTTTTTGGGAAACATTTGCCTTTGGAGCCCTGAACTGCCATCTGAGCCATCTGACTGCCCTGAGGCCATCAGCCTGGGAAGAAACCCAGGCCACATGGAGAAGTCACCTGTAGGTGTTGTGACCAGCAATTCTAGCGATAGCCAGCCTCACCCACCAGGCCTGGGAGTGACAAGGCTTCCGGAGGGTTCCAGCCCCCACCCCCAGCCAGCCAGGCTTCTTAGCCGAGGCCCCAGACATCGTGGAGCAGAGATAAGCTGTTCCTGCTGTCCCCTGTCTGAATTCCTGCCCCACAGAATCTGTGAGTCTAATCAAATGGCTGTTTTATGCTACTAAGTTTTGCGGTGGCTTGTCACACAGCGATAGTAACCAGAACAGCCCTCTGAGAAAGCCCCAAATTGGGGGCAGGGGTAGCAGTTCCTGCGACATAGATCTGATTCAGAGAGAGACAAAGAAATCACCTCCTGTCTGATTGCCACCTGCCCCTTCCCCCACCCCAATTCCCAGTGGTTCCACAATGAGAGGTGAGGTGTGTGTGTATTGGGGGGCGGGGGGACAGAAAATGGAAGCAGCTCCTGTGAGCATGAGACAGTGTCCCTCCCTCCGCAAAGCACACAGACCGCACAGTCTAAGGCTGCAGCCCGGCCTCCCGCCAGCTGCCCTCCCTCCCGCCCGGCCAGAGCAAGCCTGGCGGCTCCCGAACGTGGGCTGCGGCGGAGCCCAGCTGCAGTCACCACTTCCCACGCAGCTGCGGCGGGCTGCAGGCCCCAGCCATGGCCCTGCCCACGTCCTGGCCACCTGACTGACCACACAGCCTCTGCGGCCCAGCCTGCCTTGCCCCAGGATGCTGGCTGTTCCCTACCGCTGCCTTTGCCAGCACCCGGGGTCGTCTGCAGCCCTGGCTGCCAATTATAGCACAAGCCCATTCATTTGCTGCATTGGATTTTTGGATTTTGTCATTTGCTATGCGGAGGTTTTCTTTCTGACTAATTTGTTTACCAGGTTTAATTCTTCAATCATGTTTTCATTTTAAGAGATTTCAGGGTAATTATGAACTTTGAATAAATCCATCTGAGGCACCAAAGTGCTCTGAGTGCAGCTCTGTTAGGGCCTGCCACTCTGTCCCTACACAGGATTTGGTGTGAATAGGACCTTTTCTGCCCACCCCACCCCAACTGCCGCAATTGAAAACAGCTGGGCCTTTAGGAGCCAAGGTCAGGATTTGGGAAAAGCCCCAAGTGAAAACCACAATGGGGCTGGGGAGAGATGAAATCAGGCCAGTGTGTGAGTGAGGCTGCAGAAACTTCGAGAGTCTGGGCCCCTTCCCACCCATCTTGCCCAGGGTGTCTGGCAGAGCTGGGGAGGCCAGGGCTGCCCCAGCATTGCCAGCTGGGTGTTTGCAGCAGCGGGGTGCAGTATTGTCGGGGTGGACAAAATGGCTTCCCTCCACCCGTCTACGTTCTCTGGCTGGGCTATGAATTAAATTGACACAAAACAGATTAACATTTTAATTACATACACACGCACAGGAGTCCCACAAAACTATGAGACTCAAAGAAGGGCCAGATGATTGAAGCTTGTATAGCATCCTGAGCTACAGAAAGGAACAGGGACGTGGGGCTTCTGGAGGGTGCTGGAGACCAGTTATGGGAGGTGTGGGGGAAATGTCTGGTGAATAGAGGTCGTCTGATTATGCAGATGAAGTCTCTCAGGTGACAACGTTGAGCAGCACTCTTCCTGATCCAGATGCCTTTAGTAACGACATGTCCTTTACAAAATGGGAGTTTTTCAGAGCCACTCCTGTGTCTGCAGCTTCCCAAAATAAACAGCTCAAAATAATTAATATGCCAGAGAGGTATATTTTGGGGTGGCATATTCTGTTTTCCTACAGTCATATTTTTTGGTGGTGTGTCCTGAGCCCTAACAGTGCCCCTGGGAGAGGATGAGGTGTAGAGGCCAGAGGCCACGACTCTAGTTCCAGCAACATCGCTCCTGAGCAGTGGGGCCAGAGGCAGTTTCTGGGCCCATAGGAGTAAAATAGAAATATGTCAAGGACGATGATGACAATTCTTATTCCATCAGTCTGCAGGCTTGTCACAAAGGAGCTGATGGAGGAGGAGGCATTCTGTAAACTGTGTCACATGGCACAGTTATAAGAGAGTGGTGTTGTGGAACAAGGTCTCTTGGTCACATCGGCACGGTCACACTGGCAGGCTGGGGTGATGTGACACCGAAGCAACTGACATAAAGGCAGGAAATGCCACCAGGCCCCCAGAGGTCTTGACTCAGTCACTGTTTCTCAACCGGTGTTTCTGGCTCCTGGGTGTGCTGGGTTGGTTTCTATGGAGCGTGTGAATTGTGTTCTGGCCTCAGCACCTTATCAACACCAGACAGGAGCACTGCCTATGTCCAGCATCTTATCAGCATTAACAAATTAGGGTTGCTTAATTTGCATATCCATAGCAAACCCACAGCCAGCTGGGCGGGTGGGTGGTGCAGAACCAGCATGTGCACTAATCATAACTAAGATCAACGTATTAGGTTTAGCTAATTTACATGCAGCCAATCATGGCACAGGTATGAAGAGCAAAACTGCCAAGGGAACCAATCACAGAAAGGGAATTCTTCATGGCAGAGTGTAAGACCCCTGAGCTCCCGGAGCTTGACGGCTCTTGTTCCCACTGCACAGCATAGACTGTGTGGGGACTCCAGACTTGTTCTGATAAGAATCCGGTAGTGGATCCGATCCACAGTGACAGCCTGGGCAGCTGCTGGTGGGAGGGAGGAGGGAGGGAGTGTCCGTACTGCCTCAGTTTGGGTTCTCCCAGAAGCAAGCCAGAGACAAAGAAACACCAGCCGGGGAGTGCAGGTGTAAGGCGAGACAGCGAATGAAGGGTGCACCATCAAGCCGGGTGCCTCTGCCGGTAACTGTTAGGGGCTCAGCTGTGGCCCTTTTAAATTCTTATGTTTGAGTCCTAAACCCCCCCCCCCCGGACCTCAGAATGTCATCTTATTTGGTGACAGGGCCTTTAAAGAAGTAATTAAGTTAAAATGAGGACTTCAGACTGGGCCCTAATCCGACATGGTTGGTGTCCTTACAAGAAGAGATTAGAACGTAGAGACACACAGAGAGAAGCCCATGTGAGGATGCAGGGAGAAAACAGCCATCTACAAGCCACGCAGAGAGGCCTCAGAAGGAACCAGCTCTGCCAACCCCTGGATCTTGACTTTACAGCCTCCAGAACGGTGGGAAAATGAATTTCTGTTGTGTAAGCCCCCAGCCTGTGGAACTTTGTTAGGGCGGCCCTAGCAGACTAGCGTAGCAAGACTCATGGCCTTTGGTGAAGACAGTGTGAAACACAGGCTTCTGAGTTAGCCTACCTGAGGGGTGAGGAGGCTGGGGTATTTACCCACCAACTTGCGTCAGTCATTAATTGCGGGCTGTTCTGGGGCGGGGTGTCATTAATTTCCACACTTCTAGCCTGCTGCAAGGGCAGGCAAAGTAGCTTTGGCAACCAGCAGAAGTCCCCAGGTGAAGAAATGCAGGGGTTGCCGTTTGGAAGTTGGGCCTGATGCACTAAGTGGTTAAGAGCAAGGGGACTGTTAAGAGGTGACAATGATGGCATCTGTTACACAGACCTATGAGATGAATAACGCACTATCTTCGGTACCTGCCCAGAGGCTAAGGTACTGTGGCCTTTTACCTCTACCCCAAAGGAATATGCACATGTGTGGTGTGTACATTACTAGAAAGATTTAGTCTAGGTAGAATACAGACTTCTATATTGGATAATCCTGTGTAATGTTGTATAACCATATAACAAATGTCATTTGCCAAGGTTTCCTCTGGTCAGTTTCCATGCCAAGGCCAGAGGAGTGAAGGGAACGTGTAGCATGGTCCACTGTGGTCTTGGACCTCAGTATCTTTGATGGTTTCTCTAGTGAGGTCTGGAGCACTTCACGGTCACTTGCTAATTTTAGCCTGGGGTACTGGGCACAGCTAGGATGAGGGTGCTTCGAGGCAGGGTTCTTGGTTTCAAGCAGCTGAAACCAACGATAGCCGACCTCAATAGGAACGAGATTTCTGGAAGGCTGGTCAGGTAGTCCACAGACTTGAGGGAAGGTAGCAGGACTCACAGCTAAGAACACTCTGGCTGGTGGGGGTGATGGGTGGGGAGGGGACTTACTAGCACAGCATCTGTAGGGCACTGTCGCTGCTGGACCCTTGAGGTTGCTGCAATGGTGCCCTTGTCCCTGCCTCTTTATGACATTTAGCCTTGGAGGTGGTCCTAGCTTTTGAGAGTGGGGGGTTCGGAGAAAGGAGCTTGGCTATGAGCTTTTCTAAGTGGGAGGCAGACCACGTGTTCCCCCAGTATTAGCCAAACCAGGGTATGCATCCCAAATGGGAGCGAAACTTGTCCTTGGCACATGGGTGAGGGAAAATTCTAGAAGGGAAGAAGGGGAAGGGGAGGATTTGTTGCTGTGAATCCTGGCTCATTTGCTCAGTTTCAGGCCAGGCTAGTGGAGACAGTGGGTAGATTAGAGGTTTGGCTGGATCAGCGTGGGTGCCCTTCACCAGCAATCCCCGTGGGCCTCGGATGGCACCAAGAGGCCAAAGCAGGAAGACTAAGGGATGCTGGGTGTTCTTACCTGTTCTTGTAAGTAAAAAATCACTCCAAAATCGTGGCTTAAAACCATAGCAGTCAAAAAAAAAAAAAAAAAAAAAAAACCATAGCAGTCACTTACGTTGCTTACTGATCTGAGCATTGGCTGGGTTCAGCCAGGCAGTTCTCACTTGGGGTCTCTTGGGTTACAGTGGCATGGTGGCAGGAGCTGGAGTCATCGCAAAGCCTTCTTCACTCACGTATCTGGCTCCTGGGCTGGGAAGGTTCAAACAGCTGGAGTTGGAACCAGCTGGGGCTCTTTGGGCCTCCTTCTTTCTGTGTGGTCTCTCCACGTGGCCTTTCTAATATGACACCTCGGGACAACTGGGCTTCTTAGGAGAACCAGACAGAAGCTGTATGGCCTTTTATGATCTAGTCTTGGAAATCAGGCAGCACCACTTCCACCATATTCTATTTGTTCCATGCAAGTCAGGAAGGCCAGCCTTTGGGGAAGAGGAGGGATTAGAAATCTGCCACCCTTTGATGAGAGGAGTCTCCAAGAATTTGTGGACATGTTTAAAACCATCACAGTGGGCTAGGAGGTGGCAAACGGCCACTTTGCATGACTGTTTGGACCAACACATTTTTTTGTTCTCAATTTTCTAATTTGGCTGCTTGTTTCCAAGGATGCAGAAAGGTCAGGGCTTAAACTCCTCAGCAGGGTGTTAGTAACTAAAATGTTTGCACCTGGTGGGCTGGACTCTGGTTAACCTGCTTCATCATTATGCCAGGAGAGCTCATTCCAACTGAAATTTGACTATTGGTTTTTAATTTTGGTGCCATTTTTCAAGCTGATGGCTCTTCTGGCTGACAGGGAATTACCCGGGGTGCAAATTAAATACAATAGAATTGCTAATCAGGCCATTAGAATAGCGGACAGGAGGAAATCTACAAGTAGTCTGATCTGGGTGGGCGCTCTCCTTGCCTTTTGGACAGAATCTGTGTGTCTCTGAATGGGCCTGTGCGTAGGACTGGTACAAATATTGGAAATAGACGCCTGCAGGCAGCCGGGGGGGACTCAGCAAGTGGCTGCACAGCCTGCCTTCCTACACTGGTTTGGCTGGTTCTCCTTTGCAGGAAAAATCTTGTCCTATAAGTACTCATGTCCCTGGGGATTGCTGTCTAATGTTCCATAGACACTCTTCTCATGCAAGGAAGTGTCGAGATTTAATTTTCAACCTCCAGGCCCGCAAGGAAGGCACCAAATATCTGACATAATGAACAATGTTTTCAGATATCTAAATTTAGAGGGGAGGTGAGAACGCACTAGCAGTTTTTCTCTTGCGTCTAATTCTGTATAAAGATACAAAGACTCTTATCTGTTGAAGACTTCAGGTTGCACATTCAGTCACAGTTTCTTTGGTGGTTTTTTTTTTTTTGTTTGTTTCTTTAATCCCCAGAAAACTGACTGAGAGGATACAGACTCAGGAGCCACTTTCTAAGGATGCGGTGCTTGATTCCAAATGGTGGTTTGGTAAATCAGGAGGCGTTTGACTTTCAGAGAAGATAGAATGTGGTCTTCAGGGGTGAAGATGCCAGCCAGGATGCTTTGCAGTAAATCTGTTGGAAGAGGGGCGTGCTTGGGGTCACAAGTGAAGGAGGACTCCCCCGTAGTCAGTCACAGGGAACACTTACTGAGGCCCGCCAGCCATGTCTGACCACTTGAAGTACTGGCAGCATTTCATCTCCACAACCGCCCTCTGAGCTGTGGTCACCTCCATTGTGGTCACCCCCATTCAATTGATGGCACTCTTGAAGTTAGGTAACTTTCCCAGGGTCACCCAGCAAGTTAGTGGCAGGGGCTAGTGTTTATTAGATTGGATTTAGCTGCCAGACACAGGCCAAAAACAAAAGAACCATCTTAACAAGGCATAAATAAGACAGACATTCTTTCTTACAAAAACAAAGTTTGGAGATATACAGGCTAACTCCAGTACAGCAGCTCCATAATGATCTGCCCCCACGTTCCTTCTATCTTGTTACTCTACCATCTTTAACACACAGTCTTTGCCTTGGGTTGCCAGATCAAGTACAGGACACTCAGTTGAATTAGAATTTCAGATAAATGACAAATAATTTTTTAGTATAAGTATGTCTGGTGCAATATTAAATAATTAAATGAAATATTAGAATTAAATGAATTATTAAAAATTACACATTTTTATTTGCTAAATGTGGCAACCCTATCTCTACCTCGTGGTTCAAGACGGCTGCCTGTGCTCCAGCCTTCGGGACCACATTTCAGGCAGCAGGGGGAAAGAGGGTTAAAGAAGGGCCTCCTGTAGGAGTGCAAAAGGCTTATTGCACGAAAAAAAAAAAAGAAAAAGAAAAAGAAGAAAAAAGGGCCTCCTTTCCTTCAAACACACCTCATGGCAGTCACACCCCAAACTATTGCTCATGTTACATTGGCTACACACAGCTTTTAGGGACGCTAGGCAATATGGCTTCTATCCTAGGCAGCTGTGAGCCCAGCTAATAACCAGGGCTTCTACATTTTATAAAAATGGATATCAGGGTCAACTTAGTTCCTGCGACGGCTGGGATTTAAACTCAAGTCAGAATGGCTTGGTTTTCAAGTCTTAGGACTTAATCACTGTGCTGTTCTGCCTTTTCTCCATTGCATGAAAGAAAGGAAAGCAAAGACACGTGTGTGTTTCGCACAAACCTCTTTGGATCCTTTTGACAATTTCTGTGTGCTGCTTCCCTGACTTCCCCATGCTTCTTGCTGCTAGCAGCCTGCACATGTGGAATGCTTCAGAGGCCTGCCCTCGGGCTACTGGAGCCATGTTGCCCACACCTGGGAATTTGGATGGCCCTTAGCCAAGGACTTACTGTGCAGGGGCATGACAGCCCAGCTCCCTTGGCTGGGGTCAGGACGAACACTCAAGTGTAATTTACACTCCGGGGCCCCTCTGCAGGATCAGGCTGAGGCCGGGACTCCCCTGGAGTGTGTGCCCTTGCTTGGCTTCTTCCTTTCTCTGTCTTGTTTTCCCTACTCCCTTACTGATCTCTTCTGGAAGCATGTCCTTCATAAATCACTTGCACACAAATCCTCGTGGCAGTGTCTCAGCAGCCTAAGATAAGGGTTTACCCTGGAAAATATAAATAGGAAGTGGGCCAGCACTTTTGAAGACAAAGCTGTTCTGTTGTAAAATGCCCCTCTGTGACGAAGAGGCCAAAGTGACTCGCCCCGCCCTTGAGCTTGAATTAGGTCACACCCAGCCTTACCGGCAAATCCTGAGCTGTGACAACTTGTACTTAGTTGGACATTTAATGTTTATTTCAATTTTCCTCCGAGCTTTATGCTTTCACAGGGAATAGCGTATTAGTCAGGGTTCAGCCAGGATAGCGGAGTTTCGAATAGAAAAGGATTTAATATAGGAGGTCGGGTACTTACAAAACAGTTGGGAGAGTTGCAACAGCAAAGGGCTCTCAAATTTCCTCCAAACTTCCAGAGCACCTGAAAGTACAGTGAGGAGCACACTGGCTTGCAGGACCAAGGCAGGTGATTCTCAGGGAAGTGCCTGAAGGTTGCCAGGAAAGTTTCCATACCTGTGCCCTATGTGCCTGTCTGCTAATGCTAGAGAAGCAGTCAAAATCCCGGCTTTTTTTTTTTTTTTTTTTTTTGAGACAGAGTCTCACTCTGTTGCCTGGGCTAGAGTGCCGTGGCGTCAGCCTAGCTCACAGCAACCTCAAACTCCTGGGCTGAAGCAATCCTTCTGCCTCAGCCTCCCGAGTAGCTGGGACTACAGGCATGTGCCACCACGCCCGGCTAATTTTTCTATATATATTTTTAGTTGGCCAATTGATTTCTTTCTATTTTTAGTAGAGACGGGGTCTCGCTCTTGCTCAGGCTGGTTTCGAACTCCTGAGCTCAAACGATCCACCTGCCTCGGCCTCCCAGAATGCTGGGATTACAGGCATGAGCCACCGCGCCCGGCCTCACAATCAAGGCTTTTTGCCTCTTTGGCCTTCTGGGTCTTGTTCAAGTACAGCCAATCCTCATTATTTATGGATTCTGAATTTGCAAATTCACCTGCTCACTGAAATTGATTTGTAACCTCCAAATCAATAGTCATGGTGTGTTTGCAGACACTCTTGGACACAGCTGTGAAAAACTTGAGTCACCTCATGCACGTGTTCCCAGCTGAGACCGAGCAAGGTGCTTCTCTGCCTTCTTGTTTCAGCTTTCGTACTGTGAACAAGTGTCATTGTGGTAGTCTGTTTAGTGCCGTGTTTTTGTGCTTTCTGTTGGTGGTTTCACTGTTTAAAATGGCCCTGAAGTGTAGTGTTGAAGTGCTGTCTAGTGTTCCTGAGCTCAGGAAGGCCATGTGCCTTATGTATTAAGTAAGTTTTGTTCAGGCAAGAGTTATAGGGCTGTTGGCCATGGGTTCAATGTTAATGAACCAAAAATATATATTAAATAAGGTGTCTTTAAGTAGAAACACACAAAAAACAAGGTTAGGTATTGATTGGATCACAAAAATATGACCAGAAACTCTCAGGAACCTAACCCTGTATTTCCCCTAGGAGCAATGGGTCAGTGTTGGAAGAGACTTTATAGAACATAACTACCGTGAATAGTGAGAATGAACTGCACTTCTCATTGGTAGAATCTAACTACTAACCCACTGGACAAGGAATGCTGGAAAATGTAGTTCCCAAGCTTCCAGATGTTGTAATACATGGACGAGCACAGAAGGGGAAAATGATGCTAAGTTGCTGGCAGACAACCCAGCACAATATGTTAAACCGTTTAATGCTTTAAAAATGTTTTAATGGTTGCCACAGGCTTTACAATACACATCTTTAATTAACCAATGTCAAATAATACTATGTCATTTCACATGTAGTATTAATATAAAGACCTTATAAAAGTGTACTTCCAATTCCTCCCTCCCATCCTACATTTTACATGTACATAGCCTAGAAACACACAAAACGTTGCTGCTATGCTGGCTTGGACAGTTATATTTTAGACTAATTTAAACATCTTTAAATGAATTTTTATTTGCCTTTATTTGTTCCATTTTCAGCCATCTTCATTTATTTGTGTAGCTCCAAGTTCCTGTGTCATAGTTCTTCTACCTATATCATTTCTCATAGAGTAGTTCCACTGGCAATTAATTCTGTTTTTGTTTGTCTGAGAAGGTATTTCTCTTTTGATTTTTAATTGAAAACAATTTTTTTAATTCTTCATTTTTTTTTAAAGACAGAATCTCACTCTCTTGCCCCAGCTACATTGCAGTGGCATCACCATAGCTCACTGCAACCCCAAATTCCTGGGCTCCAGGGATCTTCCTGCCTCAGCCTCCTGAGTAGCTGGGACTACAGGCATGTGCCACCACATCCGGCTACTTTTTCTATTTTTTGTAGAAACAGGGTTTCATTGTGGCTCATGCTGGTCTCCAACTCCTGATCTCAAGTGATCCTCCTGCCTTGGCCTCCCAAAGTACTAGGATTACAGGTGTGATCTACCGTGCCCAGCCTATTTTTGAAGTATATTTTTGCTGGATATAGAGTTTTGGGTTGACAAGTTCTTTTGTTGTCGTTTTTTTAGCATTTGGAAGATGTTACTTTATTGTCTTCTGACTTGTATAATTTCTTATGGGAAGTCTGCCATAATTCCTGTCTTTGTTCTACTACTGCATGTGATGTGTCTTTTTTCTCTGGCTGCCTTCATGATTTTCTCATTGTTTTTGGTTTTCAGCAGTTTAAATATGATATGCCTAGATTTTTTTGTTAATTTTGTTGTGTTTTTGTTTTACTTGGTCTTTTCTGAGCTTCATGGATTTATGGTTTAGTGTCTGCCATTATTTTTGGAAAATCCTCAGCCATTATTTTTTCAAACATTTCTCCTGCCTTGTTCTCACTTCTTCTTCTGGGATTCCAGTTACACATATGTTAGGCTGTTTCACAATGTCCCACAGCTCTTTGATGGTCTGTTCTCCCCACCCCCATTTTTTTTCCTCTTTGTGTTTCTGTTTGAGTAATTTCCATTGACGTATCTTCAAATTTGCTGATTCTTACAGTTTTCTTCTCTCTGATAAAATTACCCATCTTGTCTTGCATCTTGTCCATAAGTGGTTATATCCTGTCTCTCCTTGGAGGCACCTGTCTTTCCTTAGAGTTCAGATTAGTTGGTTGCTCTCTGACTTCAGCTCTCTGATGAATTCAAGTTCAAGTTCAAGTTGCGATTTGCAGATTGTCCAGTATAAGAATTAATTTTATGTCTAATTCTTGGTTTCTTTCAGATCCCTGTGCTGTGCACATATAACCGAATCAAGGCACCAGTATTAACTTGGTGGAATTGAAGAGGAAATTCTCAGTCTCTGTAAGCCTGGTTTATAAGCAGTGGTAGTGGTATAAAGTGACTAATCAAACTTAATATGTTACCCCCAATTGCAGGTGTGATGGATTCTTACAAACAATCCCCAATGAATCATATTTCCCAGTGTTCACACCCTTTGCAATGTTTCTTTGAATCTCTTTCCATCATGAGGTGGAGTTACTTCTCCACCCTTTGAATCAACTGGCCTTGACACTTGTTTTGTTTTGTTTTGTTTTTGAGACAGGGTCTCACTCTGTTGCCTGGGCTAGAGTGCAATGGCATCAGCCTAGTTCACTGCAACCTCAAACTCTTGGGCTCAAGAGATCCCCTGCCTCAACCTCCCAAGTCAGTGATACCATAGGCACCCGCCACCACGTCCAGCTAATCTTTCTATTTTTTGTAGAGACGGGGTCTTGCTCTTGCTCAGCCTGGTCTTGAACTCCTGGCCTCAAGTAATCCTCCCACCTTGGGCTCCCGAAGTGCTAGGATTACAGGCATGAGCCACCATCCCCTGCCAATGTTTGGCCACCCCATTGAGAAGGTCTTTCAGATTAGGGCCTTCTTCCTTGTGTTTCAAGCGTGCCTCTATCATTGTAGTCGTTGGGCTGTTTTCTGATGGTCAGCCTCTCCCACAAGGCTTTAAAATGTCTGATGTGAGTGTAGCACCCACTGCCAGTGTCCCATATCCTCCCAGCACTTACCATTTCTGTGCCCAGCACAGGGCAGGAAAGTGTCAGGGACTTAATGCCTCCTGAGAGCTGCTCTCAACCAATGAGTGGTGGGAGTTGGTATATAAATACCCCAGCTCCCTTGCTCCCTGGGTAGATAACACTGAGGCACGTGCTCTACACCATTACCCAGAGGTTCCCTGTGGGAATGAGCTCCCGTTGCCCACAGTGGTAGCCAGTGAAGCCCATCCTTTACTGGCTGACCTCACTTCCTTGACTCACTTCTCCACTTCCCTTTCGGTGTTCCTTGCACCTGCCAAATAAACCGCAAACTAACATTCATCTCCTTACCTCAGGAGCTGCTCTGGAGAAATCCAAACATGGTGGTACCTGCCTTATTTGTCTCTGTATCTTTCCACAGCACCTGGTTTAATCTCTGGCACAAAGCAGGTCCTTGATAATTTGTCAACTGGCTGACTGCTGTGTCTGTGTGTCTGTCTGAATAACTGAATTAAGTAATGGTTGGAATGACCCCTTTTCTGGTATTATCCCTTATCCCTCTTGTAGTAGACAGAGATGTGTCACCAGATTTACCTTCAAGAAAGTTCTTGTTGCCCATTCATGAGGTGTGCAAAGAGCAGACAGCCGGTTTGTCTCAGCTGCAGAGAGCTAGCTCACTTCAGGCCACACCCTCCCTAAGGCAGCCCACACCTGGTGACTAAGTACAAAGGCATGCTTTAGTAGAAAGTATAAAAAGGGTATAACAGTCAGGAAAATGCTGGTGGATGAGCCTTGCTCTGGAGCTCTCCACTGGGTTGGCCGAGGCTTCGTCAGGCTTGCATCAAAGTTCAGTTTCTCAGTCAGCCCCATCCTGCCTTCCCTCATTTCTTTCACAGCCTTTGATCCCTAATAAACATCTTGAATTTCCTTTTGGCCAGGTGTGGTGGCTCATGCCTGTAATCCTAGCACTCTGGGAGGCTGAGGCGGGAGGATCGTTTGAGCTCAAGAGTTTGAGACCAGCCTGAGCAAGAGCGAGACCTCGTCTCTACTAAAAAAATAGAAAGAAATTAATTGGCCAACTAAAAGTATATATAAAAATTATCCAGGCAAGGTGGCGCATGCCTGTAGTCCCAGCTACTTGGAGGCTGAGGCAGGAGGCTCGCTTGAGCCCAGGAGCTGGAGGTTGCTGTGAGCTAGGCTGACATCACGGCACTCTAGCCCGGGCAACAGAGTGAGACTCTGTCTCAAAAAAAAAAATCTTGCACCTCAAAAGCCATCCTCTCATCTGCTTCTGGAAAATCCAACATGTGACACCCCTATTCCACAGTCAGGATTTTCCAGAGAAACAGAACCGATGGGATATGTATGCATATGTACCTATGTATATGTATATATATGGAGATTTACTTATTGTGGGAATTGGCTCATGCAGTTGTGGAGGCTGAGAGGTCCCACGATCTTCCATCTGCAAGCTGGACACCCAGAAAAGCTGATGGTGTAAGTCCTGGTCTGAGTCCAAAGGCCCAAGAACCGGGAGTGCTGACGTCCAAGAGCAGGAGATGATGGATGTCCCAGCACAAAGTGAGAGAAAATTCACCCTTCCTCCACCTTTTTGTCCTCCCCAGGCCCTCAGTAGACTGGATGATGCCCACCACATTCATTGGTGATAGCGGATCTTATTTACTCAATCGACTGATTCAAGTGCTAATCTCTTCCAGAAACACCCTCACAGACACACCCAGAAGTAACGTCTTACCAGCTGTCTGGGCATCTTTGCACGCAGTCGAGTTGACATGTAAAATGAGTCGTCATGCATAGATTCCATGCTTTAGTCACCCTGATTCCCTGATTCACTGTCATCTCCACACACTTTGTGCTTTTCTGACTCTACCCCATTTTTTATACTTCTGTCTACTCTCTGCCATGTCATAATATCCGGATTGTAGTCATAATATCCGGATAATGCTTTGTAGTATACAAAGTGTTTCCCCAGATGACGTCAGAGTTAGTCCTCACGATAGCCCTGTGAGGTAGGTGTTCTTATTCCCACTTTTTTTTTTTAGCTAAGGAGACTGAAATTTAGAAAAATATTGGGATTTGCCCAAGGTCTCCAGCTTCTAAGTGGAAACTGGAACCAGAAACCACTGGCAAGTACGGGAATGTGGCAGATGATCTCCTTCCCTCCTGGTGGGCCTCTGGGATAGGGGTCTGGCCTTGCTGAGTAGGTGGGAGGTAAATTGCCTATCTCATGCTTTTGTATTCAGACATTCAAGATCTCTGTGCAACATTTCCCAGAGCAGTAATGGCTCCTAGTCACTTAAACTGAGTTAACATGTGTGATTTGCTAGGAGACATCTATGCGGAGAGGTCCAGGGTTGAGGGTTTGGGGGAGTTGCTGGTGGAGGCCCCCTAGTGCTTGTGGGTGACGGTGGGCGCTGAAAGGAAGGAGGCGATCTGTCATGACTGTGTGCTGCCCCTGCCAGTGTCCCAGCAATCTCTCCTGCCGAGCACTGCTCGGTGAAGAGGAGGTGGGGGGATTCCTATCTGGAATCTGACAGTTCCTCCCTCAGTTGACACAGGGGAAGGTCCCCGTGGAAGTCAGCTGGTAACTCTCTCCCCAATTGCTCCAGACCTAGGATAGATGAACCGGTGACCTATCTTGGGAAGTACCCAAGCAAGCAACCCAGCTCAGATAAAGTCCCGCAGAGGGTAGCTTCAGCCTGATTTGGGAGTGGGGGAATTCCGAAGTGTTACTTGCAGTTCAGAGGGGTCCCACACTGAGGCAAGGGAGCTGGCTTTCATACCCCTCCCTCCAACCCACCAGTCCTTGGCTAAGGACTGCACTGCCCTGGGGAGACGTAAATTTCCAGACAGTTTCAGCTGCTCCAGTATCCAGGACAGGCCTTCCAGCAAGTGACAGGCAGGTTTTGGAAACAAAATTACACCGAAGCCAGGGGGTTCTCAAAAACATACAGAGGTACCCAAAGGAATCCAGGGGCAACACAGACATTTGCAACAGTAGTGTCTTATAAGGAACAAGGTTGCGCTGCCCGCTCAGCATCTCTCACTTGTTAGAATCATCTTTGCTCTGGTCATAAACTCCCTGGGGGCAGAGACTGTGCAACTTTGTATCCCCAGCAGAGACTGTGCAACTTTGTATTCCCAGTATGGGCACAAGGCCTGGTTGTGGTGGTAACTGTTGCCAGAGCAGTGGAAGATGGAGTGTTTTCTCTAACAAGAGCATAAACAATGGATACAAGAGGCCATGACTGAAACATAGTTTTCTGGTACAAGGTTTCCGCCCCATGTGATCCTTCCTCCAAGTTTCCAGGTTTTAATAATTCCAGCTGTTTCCCTAGAAGTGGTAGCTGCCTCCTAAAATTGCTGCCTCTGTGATACATTAGAGTTCTCTTTTTGCTTTTTTGGTTCTTCAATCGCTAGTTAGTAATTTCTTATACCTAGCTAACAATTCTCCATATTAAATCCTCTCTGTTAAACAACCGGTGTGGTTTTTGTCTCCTGCCTGATACAGGAGGCTATGTTACCTTCCAGAAAGAACTTTAGGGTTACGTATAACCAACTTAGCTTAGGTCAACACTCAATACATATTTATGAAATAAATAAATGAAGAAACGAGTGGATTTCTCACTATAAATTAATAATGACTTCCCGGGGCTTTAATACCAATCTCATGTGATTTTAATTAATGTGAGTCAGTCCCCGGGGCCCTCTTGTCTCTGAAAGAGAGTAACAATCGGGCCTAAAAAGATTAAGATGCAAAAAGTTTAAGGGAATATCAAGTAGGGGGGGGATGCAGCCAGCAGGGGTTAATGTATCCACTATAGTCCTCCTCCAGCGATTTTCAGAGTTCAATCAGCTCTGCCCTGGAGACTTCTCACCTAACCTAAAAGCCTGCTTCCCTCTGACCCTGAAGATCTCATTGTTTTGTAAGCTCAGAACACCTGGGCTCTCCCAGGGCAGCTGGGAGGCACCTCTGTTCCTTAACCCTCCATCCCATCCCGTGCACAAAAAGTCAACAGCTACAGATATTTCACATCCCCACAAGGCATCACTCATTGGAATTTAGAGGCTAGTAGATGGGGAGAAATTGTTGAATGGCCCCAGGTTCAAAACCATCACTCCAGAGCCAGCTTTAAAGTCCAAGCCCTGCACCTCTGCCTTGTACCAGAAAACTGTTTCAGAGGGTGGTTTGCAGAGTCCCAGCCCCAGCCTCATAAAGAAGGGTGAGTTTGGAGCTGAGACAATCTCTTCATTACTGACACATCTCCAAAGAATCTTGAGGTGAGCGAGGATTAGCTAACCCCACCCCCACAACACCTCACCACCAGCTCACACAAAAGTCTTGGACCAAATTCGATCACATTTATTAAACAAGCATTCATTAGTAACCTGGCACAAAACTCATGCAACCTGTTGTTTGGGCCAGAGGAGGTCCCAGCTCTCATCCTTGCTTGAAAGGCCGACTCATGGCAGATTCAACATCCCAGAAGCATCAGGGAACCAGAAATTCTCTAAAACTAAAGGTTGAATCAAGCCTCAGGTGCCATCTCTAAGGTGCAGGGCACAGGCTTTGCTAGATTCTGATAACTTCTTCATTTAAAGGTAAATAGTATCTTGAACATACTTAAGTGAATCCATAGATCCTGAATACAGATTTCACCGAGAGTCTATTTCGAACATTCATCATAGTAATTAACAAGCCACCAATTTCATCAATGAAAACCCATTTCTGACTCTCACTTTGCTAATTAGCAAAGCCTCAGGTATTGATGAAGCCCTTGCGATCTTGCATTCGCATGTGGCCTTTCTGATACAAAGCTAGCTGATTAGCTGGAGAGGGGATTTTTGATGAGGACACATAACTGTCCCTGTGTTACCAAACCGAACTGGGTCTCTTTGTTTGTGTGCAATGAAAGCCAAACACCGGAACACCAGTTTTTGTAAGAGAAATTTATTGCAAGGCTGCTGAGCGAAGAGACAGGAGTCTGTCTCCTCAAGCTGGAGGCTGGGGCAGGTTTCATAGGCAGAGGGTAATGCGGCATGATCCAATTGGATCTTGTAATGAGGTAACGCGGGGAGGAATGATCTGACTGGATCATGCCGTGGGGTGATGCCAGGGCTGGATCTGATGGAATCACGGGTCATGCCACGTGGCATCCACTTCTTAATTCGATCCCCATTCCATGGTCTGAACACTTAGGTTCTGTCAGTGGTTGCACACTTGGTTCATCTGGGCATGCTCCGGCTACTTAGCTTGCAGCCTGGGGATCCATGGCAGCTGAAAGACAATTCACCATTTTATTACATAAAGTTGGATCTGATTGGGCTGGTTCTGCGGTTACAATTGGAATTGGAGTTTTAACTAACACAGGCATAACATCACATTGCTCAGGTGGAAGTAACTTCAAAAATAAAATGCAGACATTGTAACAAGTACTGTTTATACCAGATGCCACTGTGGTGGCAAGACACAGTCCTTGCTCTCAAATGGCTCGCAGCCTGGAAGACAAATGCTAAACAGGTGATTGCAGTGTGTGCAGAGGGCACGGATGGGGGCCAGCCAGCTGGGGCTGGGCACCTTTCAAAAAACATCAGGAGGACCGGGTTCTGCCATTCAGTTGTCAGCGAACTTTCCCTGTAGGTCAAGTCGCCAAATAAAATACAGAATGTCCAGTTCAATTTGCATTTCAGATAGACAATGAATACTTTTTTAGTATAAGTGCTGCATTTTATGTGCTAAATCTGGCAACTCTACTTCTGGGCAAAGCTAGATGGAAAGCCAAATAGGGCAGAAGTCAGCTCAGTGAGTGTGGCAGGAGGATGAGATAGTTTTGGGTTGTGTGCCTGAGTTATCCATTTCCATCTGCCTCCTTGGAGAAGCCCAAGTGTTCTTGAAGTCAGGGGATCTGCTTCCCTGAGCAGTGCTGGTCCCAAGCCATGCGTGATCTCTCTGGGGTCCCCTTTTATAAATGCTACACACGCTCTTCTTAAGCAGATGCTGTCATGGTTAATTTTATGTGTCAACTTGGAGGGTGTTTTTGGATGAGATTGACATGGAAATGGGTGAACAGACTGCTCTCCATAATGTGGGTGGGCCTCATATAATCAGTTGAAGGTCTCAATAGAACAATGACCAGCCTCCCTGAGCAAGAGGAATTCTCTAGCAGGCTGCCTTCGGACTTCATTGGCAGCATCAGCTCTCCTGGGTTTCTGCTTACTGGCCTACACTGCAAATTTTGGACTTGCCAGCTTCCATAATCACATGAGCCAATTCCTTATAATAAATTTCTCTCTCCCCCTCTCTCCCTCTCTCCCTCTCTCTCTCTCTGTCTGTCTTTCTCTCTATATATATGCTTTTGGTTCTGTTTCTCTGGAGAACCCTAATACAGACCCCAAAACAGCTGATTAAGTTTAAGCTTCCAAAATGACACCACCATCTTGTTTCCTTCTTCTAAATAGGTCCCCTGAATGGGATTTGTTTGCTTATAGCCTTCATTTCCCCCCACTAACAGCTGATATCATTTTTCCCTTAACACTCAGAGAGGTTAAGAGACTTGCCCAAGGCTAGCCAGCTGGGACTTCATCTCAGAACTTCTGGCTTCACAGCCTGTGCCACTTCCGCTGTTCAGTGTCAGTCTGCATCCTGGAAATTGTTCCTCGTCACAGGGAGGTAGCTGTTGGGTAAAGTAAAGGACGCTGGCGCTGGAGTCAGAAGACTTGGACCTTGTTCAGTAGTGGAAACATCCCAGACGGGGTCAGCAGTCTGGGGAGGGCTTTGATGCTTAGGAGCTACACATGTTCAGCAACTCCTGCAGGTTGATCCAACAGAACCTCTTGATAAACCTAAACTCTGGGCATGCAGAGCGAGCCAAGGCCAGGCCCTATTAGTGATGTCCCAGCCCCAGGTGGCACAACAATTAAAGGAGCAGCTTTTTGGGCCAAAGGCAGGAGATTCTGCCTGTGGGAGCTCAGGGCAGGTGAGGGTCCTACCTCACCTCCGCAAAACCAGCCCCGTTATTCTAGCCCTGTCCCCAGGCAATGCCTACTCTCATCTGGAATAATCAAGGGGATAGAGGGCAGATTCATTAGTCTGAGGCATCACGATCCTCAAATCTACCAGGCTGGGATCAGGAACCGATGGCAGGGAAGGGGCTGGAGTTAAATGAACACAGTCTTTATGGGCAGCCAGGTGGGAACTTAACATTTTTCTTTACTGGCTGTGTTCTAGGGTATTATGGACTAAATGTTTCTGTTCCCGCAAAATTCGTATGTTGAAGCCCTAACGCCCAATATGATGGTGTTAGAAGGTGGGACCTTTGGGAGGTGATTAGGTTTAGATGAGGTCTTGAGGATGGATCCCCCATGATGGGATCAGTGTCCTTATAAGAAGAGGAAGACCAGGGTGAGTTCTCTCTCTGTTATGTGAAGACACAGTGAGAAGGTGGCTATCTACAAACTAGGAAGAGACCCTTTACCGGAGAACTGAATAGACCAGCACCTTGACCTCGGACCTCCCTGCCTCCAGAACTGTGAGAAATAAATGTTTGTTCTTTCAGCCCCCCAGCCTGTGGTATATTCTCATAGCAGCCCGAGCAGACTAATACATAGGGTGACTACACAGTCTCTCTGATTAGCAGTTCTCCTGTGTCAAAATATCTTAGAAAATGTGCCCTGCTTTGTGTACATGTATGCTGCTTTTATTTTGAAAATCAACTTTATTGATGTATAATTTACATACAGTAACACATACTCATTTTAAGTGCACGGTTGGATGAGTTTTGAGAAACGTATACACCCACTTAACCACACCCCAGTCAATGACATAGATCATTTTCGTCACCATCAAATTGCTCTTGTGTTCGTTTGTAGTTAATCCCTTCCCTCCACCCTAGCCCTAAGCGACACTAATCTGCTTCTTCCACTGTAGATTCGTTTTGCCTGTTCTTGAATTACGTAGACATAAAATCATATAGTGCGTACTCTGTTGTGTTTGGCTTTTGTTTAATATAATGTTTTTAAGATTCGTGCATGTTATTGTATGTATCAATACTTTCTTTTTATTGCTGAGTAGTACTATATTATATGAAGATAACACGATATGTTTATCTGTTCTCCTGTTGATGTATTTTAAATTTATGTATATTCTGTTACATATCTCATTCTGGTTTTTTTTTTTTTTTTGAGACAGAGTCTCACTCTGTTGCCTGGGCTAGAGTGCTGTGGCATCAGCCTAGCTCACAGCAACCTCAAACT
>CAUYRT010080834.1:0-11588 GCA_963574885.1 Lepilemur ruficaudatus
ATCCTAAAATGTCCAATCGCTACTCAACACCTTGATTTTTTTGGATAGCCATTTAGTAGCCACATGCAGAAGGCAGTTACCTTCATGTTGTCCATGAATGATGTTCAATGTTCCATCAGGGGCACCAGAATCCTGGAGCAACTTAGCAAGAAGCATAGTTGCTCCAGGGACTCGCTCTGATGGTTTCATTAGGAAGGTATTTCCACACACCATGGCCATGGGAAACATCCAAAGGGGGATCATGGCAGGAAAATTGAATGGAGCAATGCCTGCACACACTCCCAGAGGCAGACGGTAGGAATAAAGGTCCATGTCTTTGGTGATGGATGGCATGGTCTCTCCCAGCATGAGAGATGTCACACTACAGGCATGCTCAACCACCTCTGGAACAGAGAAGAAGTCAGGCCACCAGTTCTCCACACTGTGTACTACTTAGCACCATCATGCTCTGTTCAGCTCTGAGGATAGGGAGTGGCTCAGGCCAATGGGGGTTGGGGGGACACTGAGTTGCCCTTCCAAGTAAAAGGGTTGTACAAAATGAGATTCTCTGAATGAGAAAAAGACAGCAATATGCACATACCTACTGGAAGATCATCTGAATAAAATAAAGAATAAAGTAAATTGGTCTTATAGATACCTGAGAAGTGTCACCATTTTCCATAAGTAGTAAAAGATATTATGGGATGGCAAAATCTACATAAAGAATGAAGCAACCTCCTCATACTGGGATCTTTGCCTCCCATCTCCCTTCCCAAAAGTGCCACAAGGGACTCCCAGCTTACGAAGGCCCCGAAATACATCTCCTTCAGCATCAGCTAGGGTCTTCCCCTGTTCCAACGTGATTAACTTGGCAATTTCTTTCTAGAGAGAAAACACATAAATAGAAATTAATACAAAGATGCCCCTCCTCTTAATTCTCAGGAAGCCAAGGAAGAACAAAACTGGAGGAGCAGCAGTACGAGGGAGAGCAGCTGAAATGGTCTCTGAGGGAGTAAGAAGTAACAGTTTACAAATTATACCATTCAGATTTCTTACCAAGTTTTCTTTAATAAGTTGTTGATAGCGGAGCATGACCTGCTGACGGCTTAATACTGAAGTGTCTGCCCATGCAGGAAAAGCACGTTTGCAGGAAGCGACGGCTGCATCCATTTCAGCCGTGGTGGCCTGAGGGACGCGACCGATTACCTCATTGGTGGCCTGATGGGAAAAAGAAGCACACCATACTTTGCCCCTGCTTCACCTTCTCCATTTTATATCTAGTCACAGAAGCAGCACTATGTACTTTACGATAGACACCCAGGCCTGTACGTTTCCACCATGGTCCTAGAATTCCGGCCTTGTAAATTCAAGTTCCAAAGCAGCTTCACTTACTGGATTGTGGATATCGATCCATTTGTCGCTTTTGGATTCAACAAATTTCCCATCGATGAAGAGCTTTACAGTTGGCTGAGGAAAACCCACAAAACTTAGAATTAGTTGATTGCTTTGCTTCTCTTTTTCCCTTTCACAAAGAGGAAAGAATCCAGGTTGATAACTGAATCTTCTGGTCTCTAGAAATGTTACCTCTAGGAAAGAGATACATGATATCCTTGTGTATGGTATGTATCAAGATGTGGCAGAGCCTCTCAATACTGTGATCTCTCTGACAATGGGAAATTCTCAGCTACTCATATAGTGGAATGTCATGTGCAAAATTATGGCACTGTATAAGTTATACTAAAAAAGCAACTCTGTTAACAAAGATTAGGTATTGGGATTTGTTGGCCCAGCTGACTTTTTTTTTTTGAGACAGAGTCTCACTCTGTTGCCCAGGCTAGAGTGCCATGGCATCAGCCTAGCTCACAGCAACCTCAAACTCCTGGGCTCAAGCAATCCTTCTGCCTCAGCCTCCGGAGTAGCTGGGACTACAGGCATGTGCCACCATGCCCAGCTAATTTTTTTCTATGTATTTTTAGTTGTCCAGCTAATTTCTTTTTATTTTTTTAGTAGAGATGGGGTCTCACTCTTGCTGAGGCTGGTCTCGAACTCCCCAGCTCAAACAATCTGCCCACCCCAGCCTCCCAGAGTGCTAGAATTACAGGCGTGAGCCACCACACCCGGCCCCAGCTGACTTTCTGTTACATTACTATGAGCATGTATTACCTTTAAGATCAAAAGATTTTTAAAATGTTTCTATCTATGTGTATTTTTTCTGAGAAATAGCTCACTTTCACTAAACTTTCAAAGGGGTCTGTGAGCCAAACAAGGTAAAAGAACACTGTGTTATAGAAGTATGTGTGTGTACTTCTATATGGCAAGGATTTAGAGCAGTAGTCCTTATTTATTAGGTTTTAGGTACTGCCAATGACTGACAGACAGATGGTATGTAAAAACAATTCTAAAGGTTGTTAAGCAGAAGACAGTTGCCTGGAAGGGTCTACAAAACTTCTAAAAACCATGAAAATGTTTGTATCATTTGACATAGTTAGTAATCCTACTTCAGAAGGGAAATAATCCAAAAGAAAGAAAAAAACTATATAAATAAATGTCTGTTGTATAACATTGAAACACTGAAGAAATCTAAATATTATACAGGGAAATTATTAATTAATTCAAGCTACATTTACTTGATGGAATATTATACAGCCATTAAAATTATAAAGACCATCTTGTAATATTGACAATGCTTGCAATGTAGCAGACATAATTTAGATAAGAAAACCAAGATAGAAAATTTTGTACACACTCATATCACAATTGTGTAAAGAAGATAAACGGGAATACCCAAAAACTATATTGGATTCCTTCTCAGAAATCTATCCTTTTTTTTTTTTTTTTTTTCTGGAGATAGGGTCTTGCTTTGTCACTGGGACTAGAATGCAGTGGCATCATCATAGCTCACTGCAACCTCAAACTCCTGGGCTCAGGCAAGTCTCCTGCCTCAGCCTCCTGAGTAGCTGGGACTACAGGCATGTGCTACTACGCCTAGCTAATTTTTCTTTTTCAGTAGAGGCAGGGTCTCACTCTTGCTCAGGCTGGTCCCAAACTCTGAACCTCAAGCAATCCTCCTGTCTTGTCCTCACAAAGTGCTAGGATTACAGGTGTGAGCCACTGCCCTTGGCCAGAAATCAATGTTTATGCCAAATAAACTCACCACTGAAGAAGAGAAGGAAGACGCTGAATACCAGGGGGATTTCACTTTGGAAGAAAACTGTAAGACAAAATAATAATTAATTTGATATATGAGAGCAGAAAATTATTTAAAATTTAGCAAATGGCTACTATATACTTAACATACTAGCTACCATGTGTGTATCAAAAAGTCCTTGGTGCTTTTTTTGAGATAGCATTGTTACCTAGGCTTGCTCTTGCTCTGTTACCTAGGCTAGAGTGCAATGGTGTGTAGCTCACAGCAACCTCAAACTCCTGGGTTCAAGCGATCCTCCCACGTCAGCCTCCTGAGTAGCTGGGACTACAGGCACATGCTACCACGCCTGGATAATTTTTCTATTTTTTAGTAGATATGGGGTCTTGCTCTTGTTCAGGCTGGTCTCGAACTCCTGAGAGCAAGCAACCCTCCTACCTCAGCCTCTCAGAGTGCTAGGATTATAGGCATGAGCCACCATGCCCAGTCCTTCTTATACTGTCAGTAGAGGTGACATGGTTACTCATGTCCACCTTCCTGAAGCCCCTTTCACACTTGTCTTCTGTGATGCCCTGGTGTCTCTTCTATCTGTTTGGTCACTTTTCTGCCTGTTTTGCTGGCTCATCCTCTTCCACCTGGCCATTAACTCAAGGCTTGGTCCTAAACCTTCTTTTCTTCTAATTCTCCATATACTCCTTGAGTGATTTTTTTTTTTTTTTTGTAGACAGAGTCTCACTGTTGCCTGGGCTACAGTGCCATGGCATCAGCCTAGCTCACAGCAACCTCAAACTCCTGGGCTCAAGCAATCCTTCTGCCTCAGCCTCCCAAGTAGCTGGGACTACGGGCATGCTCCACCATGCCTGCCTAATTTTTTCTATATATTTTTAGTTGGCCAATTAATTTCTTTCTATTTTTAGTAGAGACGGGGTCTCGCTCTTGCTCAGGCTGGTTTCAACCTCCTGACCTCAAGCGATCTTCCTGCCTTGGCCTCCCAGAGTGCTAGGATTACAGGCATGAGCCACCGCGCCTGGTCTCCTTGAGTGATTTTTTCAACTCTGATGGCTTAATTATCTAGATCCCAATCATGCCCAAATCTGTAGTCCTTAGCCAAATCTTCCTCTTCAGGTAATAACCACATAACTGGCTGAAGGTGGTGTTTCACACCTGTAATCCTAGCACTCAGGGAGGCCGAGGTGGGAAGATAGCTTGAGGTCAGGAGTTCGAAACTAGCCTGAGCAAGAGCGAGACCCTGTCTCTACTGAAATTAGAAAGAAATTAGCCAGGCAACTAAAATAAGAAAAAAATTAGCCAGACACGGTGGCACACACCTGTAGTCCTAGCTACTAGGGAGGCTGAGACAAAAGGATAGCTTGAACTCAGGTGTTTGAGGTTGCTGTGAGCTAGGCTGACGCCACCACACTCTAGTCCGGGCAACAGAGCGAGACTCTGTCACAAAAAAAACAAAAACCACACACAATATTTTGACCTGCTCTTGATCGTTGAAAAAAAAAATAACCCATAACCATCTTCACCACATCTTTACTTGGATATTACTTAGGCACACAATGAAAAAGCTGAACTCTGCATCTTTCTGCTACCAATCTGCTATGCTTCCTAGAGTCCACCTTTCAGTGAATGGGGCCATTATTTACCTAGTTGCGGAAGGATCCCACCCCAACTCCTCCCTCTCACTTCATAGTGAATCAAACGAGTCCTGGCAATCTGTCCTAGAAGTCTTTATAACATACCATTCCCTTCTCCCTAGCCCTGCTGCCATTACCAGTCTATGCTATCATTGTCTTTCACCTAGACTTCAATAATGGCTCCTAGCAGGTCTCCCAGCCTCCCATCTTAAAACTTTCTGACTCTAGTTTCTATCCCATAATCAGAGGGTCTTTCTAAAACACAAATCTGGTCAGATCATTCCGTTGTTTAAAACCTTCCAATGGCCTTCCACTGCTCCTGGGATAAAGACTAATCTCTTTGATGTTGCTTAGAAGACTCTACATATACATAGTATTTTTGCTTCTTTAGTTTTATAGCTTGCTTCTTTCCTCCTTGTTCTGTAGGGTCCAGCCATTTTGAATCTGTTTTGTGCTCTTTGCCCTTGTACATGCTGCTCCATTGTGCCTGGCACTGTTTCATCTCACTTGCTTGGCTCACCCCCACTCCTTGAGGTCTCCATTTAGCCATCACTTTCTCTAGAAGTCTGAACCTCAGGTCTAGGGTAAGTACCTGATTGTGAAGTCCATAAAGCACCCAAATTCCTTTCTTTCTTATCTCACATTATAAAATAAAATAATACCTTGTTTAATTATTAAGTTTCTCTCCTCTTAGATCACTAGACTGTTGTGTCCTCAGTCCCTAGCATGCTTCTTAGAATAGAGTAAGTACTCAGTAATATTTTACAGAAGGTAAGTATAAGTGCTCACTAAGCAATTATTTGGTATTCACTTGTTTCATGTGCTCTCTCTTACAGGGCAAAAAGAATCACGGATTAGTCAACTTGAGCATTCTGGGCCACTTTTTATTTTTTCACTTGCACATAGCCTCCCTGCTGTCAAGAGGACATAAAAGGCACTGAATCTGGTATTATATGACATTATCATATAGTTTTTGACAGGTTTTATCTCCTATCTTAATTTCCTAAGAAACACCCATTATCACTGTTGCTGAAGAAACTATCCTGTGTGATCAGTCACACCAAACTTTCTGCTCTGTTAGTGTTTATTTCCTACTTGCTATTTGGCTTAAGAATTCTCAGCTACATCAATTACTTACTATTTGGGTGACTTTGACAACCTTAAGTGTCAGGTAATTTACTTCATTATATTAACTCTAATCTTCATGCATATTCTTTTGTTTTTTCTTTCTTTCTTTTTTTCCCCCTAGAGAAGTGGTTTGGCTAAATCATCCAGGCTAGTCTCCAACTCCTGGCCTCAGCAGGCTGTGTAGGATTACAGCCACTGGGCCTGGCAAGACTAGTTTTCTTATCTCTGAATGGGAATGCTAATATCACAAGGAGTAGAGAGAGGTTTTAAGTTAAGTTTTACCACCCTTGATAGCAGAGAAGATAGGTGAATACTTAAAATAATTTAAAACTCTCTCCTTTATAGATCTTTTTGATAGTCCTCTAATGTATAATATTAATGGCTGCCAGAATCTGGTCTATTCTTTATCAAAGTTTCATGTTACAACAGCTCCTAGTTGACTAAAGAATACTATCTCTGTTCTTTTCCTTTCTTCTTCTTTAAAGAAGCTTCAGTTCCTGCGGGGCGAGCCTATAATCCTAGCACTCTGGGAGGCTGAGGTGGGAGGATCCCTCAAGGTCAGGAATTCCAAACCAGCCTGAGTAAGAGCGAGACCCCATCTCTACTAAAAATAGAAAGAAATTAATTGACCAACTAAAAATATATAGAAAAAATTAGCCGGGTGTGGTGGCACATGACTGAGTAGTCCCAGCTACTCAGAAGTGAGGCAGAAGGATTGCTTGAGCCCAGGAGTTTAAGGTTACTGTGAGATAGGCTGATGCCACAGCACTCTAGTCCCGGCAACACAGTGAGACTCCATCTCAAAAAAAAAAAAAAAAAAAAAAACCAAACAAAAAAAAATTAAAAGAAAAAGAAGCTTCAGTTCAGAAGCTTCCTCAAATGAATCGGAAAACAGTATCTGTTTCTAAAATAAAGTACATGGAAAGAAAGATTAGATTCTTCTCCTTGATGGAAAGGACAAAATATCTTCTCAATGTTCTCAATGACTCGTGATGGGAGGGGAAGAGGAGGCAAAGGAAAAATGCAATTTGGGTAAAAAATTTCAAGAAGTTGGTAATGGAAAATATAAAGTGGAAACTTTGTTTCCCTGCTACTATAAAAAAAGACACTAGAACATAACTAGGATCAAGGCAAGAAATATTGAGTGAAACCAGACCATCTGGCAAATACCTCAAACCCGTTCTCCGTACTGTTCCATTAAATAGCTTATTTAAACATGAACCTTTGCTGACTCCGTCAAGAATCTTAAAAATGCATACGTTCCTGTAGCAGAGCTCACTGAAGCCTGGTGAATACTAATATTACCGAAAAGCCTAGCAACGTAGAGGACGTCCCCAGGCTGGATGTAATGAGTAAAAAAGGCAATGTCATTTCTTGCAGGTTTGAGAATCTTGCCTGCAGTAAATTTGCCTCATATTCTAAGTCCTTGCTAGGCTGTGAACAACAGGAGAACCACTATGAATAGAGTTGGAGATCACAGGCTTCAAGCATGCAGCTCCTCTACCACCTTAGGCTCCTCTCTCCTTAGGCTGCTTCAAAGAGGACCCAAGCCCCATGGGCAGAGTTGAGGGTGTGTTGGCACTAGAGGAGGAGCTGACTTTGGGGCGGGAACTTTTGCTGCTTGTCTTCTTTGGCTCCCATTTTCTATCACTTGATTTCGAGATGTTTAGTACCTGGAATGCATGTGGAACATACTGGTAGCAGAAACATGTGTCCTTATTTACAATACCTCTCAACATGAAAACTGTAACTTCACTGACTGGAAAGTTTAAATGAAAGTCTTGGCAAGAAAGGGGACAGCCCACAGTCTGTGGAAAATACAAAGAGCCATATTTTTGGGGAAAATAGCTTAGCAAATTGCTGCCTTTGGCGAAAACCTGGTGTACACTTCTAGAAGGAGATTCAAAGTTCACTCACTGACCCTCGCTCCTTGCGGCCCCCTCCCCGTTACCTTAGATTATAGACAGTGAAGTAGGGTGGGGGAAGGGAGCAATTTGGACGCTCCAGGCGGGGGACAGAGCTCTGAGAAAAGAGCAGAGAGGGCAGTTCCAGGGGGAGAGAGAAGTGGCTGGCGCAGAGGTGAAAGGGAAAGACGGTGGGCGGACTGATTGGTGAGGGCAAGAGAGTGACAGCGGGGACGGGACGGGACAGGGCTGGAGGAGGAGAGTGGGCCAGAGCTAGAAAAGAGGAGGCTCAGGGGTAAAAGGGCTGAGGGCCAGGGGTGATAGTCCAGGGCTGGATCGGGACGAGGGAGGGTACGAAGGGAGGGTTGGGTATAGGACAGGGCCTCACAGGTAGTGTGGAAACACAAGGTTCGACCAAAAAGGGGCTGGGCCAAGAAGTCGGTCCTGCCCGAGGATGGATCGGAGAGTGGACGCAAAGGATCCAATTCCTAGCGTCGTGGTCCCTTGGCGCCACCCTCACTCGCCTGCAGGATCCGGGTCCGCACTGCCGCCGCCGCCAGCACAGCTGCCATGGCTCTCGGCCGCCTCTGCTCGGCTCCCCGCGCCACTGCTGCCAGCAATTCCCCAGCAGCTCTACGACTGCCAGTCCTCGCCCTGCATCCTGCTGAACCTCCTCATTGGTGGCGAGCACCATTTTCTCTAGCCAATCATCCATACTAAAATCTGACTCCACCCCTCATTCCCAGCCCTGGGGATATGTGACTGGCCAGGAGCCGAAGCGCTCTCACGCCCTCCCACTTCAGCCGATTCTGTTGGCTGAGGTAGGAAGACGCCCCTGACTTGGGTACTCTACATGGAGCATACGGGGAAGACGCCCCCTAACCCGGAACCCCGATTGGCCACAGGCATGCCCGAGGCCCCACCCGCTTCACTAAGGAAAGTAAATAAGACCCTCCGAGAATTTTGCTGTCGCTCCGCCTCAACAACAGCGCGAGGGGCGGGGCTATTATTAGGGGCGGGGCCAGGCAAAGATTGCCCTATGGGGCGGGGAAACACAAAGGGCTGCGAGTTGGTGATAGGGATTCTCTTTGGGGGCGTGGCCTATGGATCCTAGGTTTCCCGCCGACGGTTGGTCACGTCACGTGACGTGGGTTGGAAGATGGCGTCTCCCACTGACGGTAAGAGCCGGCTTGGAGATCCTTTGCCTGCAGCCTCCTTCTTTGCTTCCGTGAGATCGTCCACTCTCTGTCTGCCCTTCGAACTTACACTTCTTTCTTGGTCTCCTCTCCTTTCCCTTTCACTTCTTCTTCTTGAGATCCATCCCGGTTTTCAGCTCATCGGTTTTTCACGGCAGGTCCGGAGGTGCCCATTTCCCCGCTTTGTACCAGGCGGTGGAGGAGGGCACCAGGGCAAAAGGAAGGGGGTCGCCTGGCTCTCCCTTGGCCCTGTTTGGGTGAGGCTGAGAATCAAAGAGGAGATACTGCTGGGGGAAAAGAAATGCCTTACTGTAGCTTTTTCCTTCCTGGGGTGCCGCATTGAAGGATTGGTTCTCTTCTCATTGAGCGCTTGGATAGAAAGATTCTCTCAAACCCTAGCAGAGGCTGGTGGCTGACCTCATCTCGGGACTGAACCGCAAGAGAAACATGATTCTCTCCTGTTTTCTCTGTTTGGAACCGTTGCCCTGGCAGCCAAGTGAGGGGGGGGGGACTTTCTAGGCCCTCGCCATGAGAGTCTCAAGGAAATGAGAATTGAGCTTTTCAGTGTAGTCTAAGATGCAAGTCATCTCAGGTAGCAATTAGGTTGTTTTGGTATACCCACATGCTTTTGTGCTCGGTTCTGCCTAAGAGAGTTGGAGTCTTTCAGTCCTTTTTGAACTCTAGTTTTTGCTTCTACCGCCTCCATCCTCACACCGATTTTGTTGATATTAGTATGTAGTTTTCCCATCTCAAACACATTTTGTGTTCGGAAGGAATCTTGGAAGTTCATTGCAAGAATGAGTCCAAAGAGAGCTATTAAGTACCTGCTATATGAAAGGCATAATAATAATGGTAGGTACTTTGGGAGTCGGAAAGATGAATCAAACATGTAAAGATTTTTTCAGTTTCCATTTATTTTTTAAAAAAAATATGATATCTTGCTCTCTGAAACTTCCTAGCTCTGTACCCCTAATGCCACTTTTTTTTGAGACAGTCTCGCTTTGTTGTCCCGGGTAGAGTGCGGTGGTATCATCATAGTTCACTGCAACCTCCTGGGCTGAAGCGATCCTTCTGCCTCAGCCTCCCTAATAGCTGGGACCACAGGTGTACACTCTATTTTTGGTAGAGAGGGGGCATCGCTCTTGTTCTTGCTCAGGCTGGTCTCTTAACTCTGGAGCTCAAGCTATCCCTCCCACCTCCTCCCCACCACCCCCATCCCCACCCCGCCTCTCCTCTTGCCTAAACTTCCCAGAGTGCTAGAATTACAGGTGTGAGCAACCGCACCAGGCCAGGTTTCATTTTAGGTGTCGCCTCCCAAAGAGGCTTTCCCAGAACACAGTATCTGGAGTTGCCCTTCTCCACCATTATTTCACTGTCTCTGTATCTTCACTGTCAGCATAATCATTCTGTTAACTTTGTCCCTTTCACGCTAGATTATGAATTCCAAGTTGGAATTTATAATCATAGTTGGATTCCAGGGTTTAGCACAGTGGTTGGCAAGCAGTAGTCCTTCAATTAACATTTATTAAAAGACTGATTACATGTATACAGAAATAATATATTACTTGGTCTTGAGTTTATGTTTAGGTAAATTTTGTGTTATATATTAATAATATAAAATATAATATATTTCACCACAAAACTCAGCCAAGTTGTAGAAGTAATTATTAAAATTTTTAGTTTATTATTAAGTTTATAAGTTTTGGAGATTTTTTTCCTTTTTTTTATGTTCAAGATCAGAATTGAGAAGTTTTGAAGATTTTAGAGCTGTTTTTCTTGAGTTTCATTTTCCCCTGTCTTTTCTCAATGTATTTTCCTTTCTTTGGCTAGGAAGAGTATTAAAAATATACCTTTTTCCTTTGGTCTTCTAGCTATCTCCACGGTCATTTTGTTTGTACTCATCATTTTTAAAAGTTTTCATTCTCATTTTTTACGGAGTTTCACTTTTTTCCACCTAATCTTTTTTTCTTTTTAATCTGACAATATCAAGTCAAGCACTTTGAACTTAAATTCAGCTTCTAAATAGGTATCTCATTCTAAAATATTCCACTGCCTAGCTCTCTGACTTCTATTTTTAGTGTTCTATCTCTCACTGTCTTTAAAATTTACTTCAAATAATGTTGATTTGAAAATAAGTTTAGGTCATTTACTCTTTTGTCTTTTTTCATGCTAAATTTGCTGGAACTTCTTTGAAAAGGAGAAAATTGAAAGTCAAGTAAAGCCATCTAATTAACTTAATTTAGGAGAGTAAGACTCACAGCAGAGTTATCTCCCAGACTGTGGTATCATAAGGTCACTCATGTAGGTTATTGGCTCCAACTCCCCAATAAGTTTTTGTCATGCTTGAGCTTTCCATCAGCATTTCCTGGGAATTTGAAATCGATATTTTGGGCTGGGCGCGGTGGCTCACGCCTGTAATCCTAGCACTCTGGGAGGCCAAGGCAGGTGGATCGCTCAAGGTCAGGAGTTCGAAACCAGCCTGAGCAAGAGCAAGACCCCGTCTCTACTAATAATAGAAAGAAATTAATTGGCCAACTAAATATATATAGAAAAAATTAGCCGGGCATGGTGGCGCATGCCTGTAGTCCCAGCT
>CAUYRT010080835.1:0-14862 GCA_963574885.1 Lepilemur ruficaudatus
ATCTTGGAATCCCTGGAGTATGGCCCAGTCCCTGGCACTGGGAGGTATTCAGTATATATTTATTGAATTCAAGAATGAATGAACAAGTCACTTCTAGGGCTCCTTGTCCACTACTCCTGGGCACCCAGCACCTATGTAAACCCGCTTTCCTCTCCCCACTCTGTCAAAACTCCTCTTACTTCAGCTTGAACCTCACCTGGTGTTAGGAGCTGCCTCCCAAACTGAGATCAGCTGCATTAAGGCAAATGGAAAAATCTATAGGATTAAGCTCCCATGGGTTGATTCTGTTGTTTCAGTGGTATCTTTGGGAGATTTAAGAACTTGCTTGGGGGTTTTGCTGCAGCAGCCAAAAGGCAGATTTAGCCACAGGACTCTGAAATTTTACAATAATTTTTTAAACTAAGAAAGTATAGAGGGTAAAACAAGCTATTACATAATTAGAAACCAATAAGAGAATTTTTACGTTTCATCTGTTACTGAGCTTTGAAATAAGAAAAATATTATTTTTTAAAGCTAGAATACCCTACTTGCTAAACTCTCTCTTTACAGGTCCTTGGAATATTTGTAAAATTTAGCATTAACTTATTTTTTATTGCTTTTACAATTCACCTTCATTGCAACATTACTGAGAATTATTTTTTACCACGTTTCCTTTGTTTAAAACCTGCTTTATACACATATATTTTGTCCTCTTTAATTTCCATCTATATTCACAGACCAGCACATACAGCCCATTCCAGCCTGATTTCTAGAATTCCTAGTATTTAAAAAAAAAAAAACAAACAAAAAAACCCTGCTGCTCATGGCCATGATACCTGATATTATTTATGGGTTTTCATAAAGGGGGGAGTGAAAAGGAAAAATACAGCACTGTCTGGCCTCTCTCTACCTTCTCCTCCTTTTCTATCACCCCTCTCCACAGAGGAGTTTAATTTTAAATGATAAATGTGGAAATTAGAGACCATCAAGAAAATCCAATTTGGTGAGGAGTTTTAAAAATCCCATAATAAACGCAGAGTGAAATGTATGATTTAATGCAGGGCGCCAATGGCTGCTATTATGGGCTATTAGCAAATCGGGGCTGAGAGGGAATCTTTATCACTTGGTGAGTGCGGGTTGGTCCTGCCTTTCCCTCTGCTATTGATTTGTAGCCGCTTGTCATAATGACACCGGGAAGCAATGAATGGAAGATGTGCTTTTGATAGGATTCAGGGGGGTCTTGGAGGGGGGATAGAAAATTCAGCAAGTTTTCTATCTCTTCTGCCTGATTAGATTTTTTTCGTCTTTTTAAGAGCTTTCACATTCCAATAAAAATGCTAAATCAGCTCTGTACCAGAATTGTTAGGGTGTAAATAGCTAGTCACATTTAAAGGAAGAAAAGATGTAGAAATACCAACCAGACTATGCAACGCTAGATGAATTTGACTTTTATAGAAGTGGAGTTGCACATGTGTATGCATGTGAACACCTGAAGATCAGTGTGAAGGAGGGTCAAGGTATAATGCTATAAGTACATTTACTATATAGAGATGTACCCATAATTTTGTATGTATGTGATAGTTTGCCTCCAGTATGTGATATAAGGTGATCCAGCTTTGTATGCATGTGTCCGTTTTATGAAAAATATCACTGTTTTTCTTTGTATATGTTTAATTCCATAAAAGACAGAAAGAGGTATACTTGTGCTGTTGATTAAGTAAACTAAATCTCTTAAATCTAACCAGTCATGGTGCCGATTTACTCAAAATTTGCAGCATAAGGAAAGCATACTGTTTGAGAACAAAGGCACTCATGGGGTAATCCAGTGGGGGAAAAATATTTCTCTATATAAAATCTATATAAAATTTTCTTTAGAATAAGTTAGCTGTGGTTGTGTGGAAATAATTATTTGTAGCCTCAGTATATTTCTTTCTACCGTTTTTAAGAAGAAATGATGGTTTTCCTTTCAGGTTCTTTTATTCCAAGATGATGCTAGGCACTAGAGTTCCTGTCTTTACTTGAGGAGGTGCATGCATGTAGACAGTATGATGTTTCACCAATGAATATGGCTAAGGCAAGCGTAGAGGGAAAGTGCACTTAATGAACACATGCCACCATTTTGTTAGTGATATCAAGTGATAAAACCTTCCTTCTCATCTGCCTTACTTCTCAGGTAAGTCTAAATGAGACTTGGTAAGAAGAGCACAAGTATTCCTCCTACAGTAAATAGAATACTAGTGTTAGAGACTTATTAACTGCTTGTGGTGATAATGTATCCCCATGTATCCCTTTATCCTTTCTAGTTGAAAAAGAATAAAAAGCATTAAAATACAGTGTTGCACATAAGCAGAAACTAAGTATGAAAAATAAATCCCATATGGATCCTTAGAAAGAAACCTAAACACACCAGGTCTTCTAGTCTATTGAAATATACCATGATAAAAAATACACAGGCCTGGTTTATAGAATTAAATGTCAGGGAACCAAAAGGCGGCTTTGGGGAAAAAAAGCAAAACTAAGTGTATTTCTCACAATTGTGAAGTAAAAAGAGCTGTGTCATATTCTAGGTATTAATCTCACTAGAAGTGTGTGTGATTTAAAACCAAGAGTAAATGAAATGGATGTTTATAGAGATGTGGACCAAGAACAGAGAAGCTATTTATCTGTAGTTTGAACCTTCTGCTATAGAGGGACTACTTCCATTAGTTATGCCTACCTGAAAGGACCTTATAAGAGCTTGCATCTTTTCAGACTTTGAGAACAATGAATGCCCTTTAACAGCGAAAGTTTCACAGGCTATGCAAACAGCTGCCAGAGTTCATATACTCTCATACCCCCACTCCCATTAAAGGACTATGCCTAAACTGTGATAAATTAGAATGTTGCCATTTATTATGTATCATTCATTAAAAACTAATTAGAGGCAGAAAGAGGCATTTCTCCATTTTTCAGTGGGGTTTTTATTTTATCCCATGTAGTAAGTGATTATTACTTGGTCTATATATGGCTGTTTCATACTACAATGAATTACCTGTATTAAAGTAATAATACTGTGTGTTTACATAGCCTTTGTTCTAATGTAAAAGCACAATTAATCATTTTAAGACCACAATGAGATAGTCGTTCCCATATTTCTTGTTTATTAAGTGATTTCTACTGTTACCCAACCAGAAGTAGTAGAGTTAAAAGTAGAAGTGTGAAACATTATTATTTTTCTCACCCTGTGGTTATATAAAATATAAATATAGCTCATTCTATAAATTGGGATAAATATTTTATAACTCAGAAAATTTCTGAAATATCTATACTTCTATTTACTAGGAAATCTATGAGAAACTACAATAAAGTTTATTGGTTTATTATGTACAGTGGTTATTTCTTCTTTCATAGTGACAGGATAAACGTTTTCCTACTGTTCAAAATTTCACCTTCTGGGGGGCTTGATAAGTAAGATATATAAACTATTGACAATTTTTCTAATTGAGATGAACTGAATAAATACATGAAATGAGATTAGAGTTTATTTACAAAGCACTTTCACATATATTAAGTGCTAGTATATTGCTGTGGTTGCTTGTATTGTAGTTTAACAACAGAGATAAGTAGTAGAAGAAAAACAGTATTTATACATATAAATGAGGAAAGCAAGAAATTCAAGACAAGAATAAATCCTTGTTTTGTATAAATAGAAGACTGAAAATAAAGCAAATAGGAAGAATAAGATAGAAAAGGGATTAGAAATTTCTAGACATAAAAATATTAACAAATAAGAGGAATAAAAACAGTACATTGAAGAAACATTCAAGATAAATGGGAATGAAGATGTTAAGCAGAATTTAACTTAATGTTTTATACATCCATTATCTTCTTTAAGCTTTTGTGGGATAGCAAAAGAGCATGATCTTTTCCAAAAGTGTTCACAGCACAGTAAAATGTCTATAAGCTTTGTATATTATCACCCTAATCCTCCCATTATCAACACTCCTGTGTGGTTTCTGTCAAGAGTTATTGCCCTTGTTTGATGGAGAAGCTGAATCACAGTGGAAATCACTGACTTTGTCAAGGTCAGTGGTGAGTCAGGGACGGAAATAGAACCTAGAGGTTTTTTTTACTCCCAAGTGTTGTGGCCTCTTTATACCCATTTCTCTGTCTGTTGTTATCTTGGATTTCTTAGAGCCCCTATTCTATTTAGACACCATTCAAGGGATTTAGATAACACAAGTACCTGAAGAGCCATGTTTCAAGAATATTTCATCGCTAAACATTGTTCCACTCTAAAAACATTAGGATATATGTTACCTTTTCTTTGTACCTCTTATTTTTTGGATTGCTATTTTTAACATATTTTGTTTAGTCACTTTTTAACACATTGTACACATTTAACCTTATTTAATGTGCACAATGTAGAGTAACATGCCCCCTCCCCCCAAAAAAAACTAAAAAAAAAAATTAAACAAATCTAGTAGATTCATGAATTCTAATCCTTTCCTTGATGTTCTTAGTTTCCTTATTTACCGGAAGATAGTTTCAGAGTTCTTATTTTTGCCCATGTTTGTGGGCTGAGTGTTTGATTGATCTTCACTTTAATTTTTAAACAAAATGATAGAAATACATAAACATGCCTATGTACATAGATATACCACACACATGCATGTATTAACATGAGTATTAGTCCTTTTTGAATGTTTAATTTTTTCTAATTTTTCTCAGACTTTGTAATTCATTTTGGATATGCTCTTTTATAAAAGAGAAAAAATCATTCCCAAGATAGAGTGATAGTTTATGGAGTTACCAGTCTTGTAGTTCAAATTCCTTAGTGTGTATTAGACAGTGAAAACACTCATTTCCTTCACTCCTTTAAATTTCTTTGTGCTAGGGTCAGAGTGCTTTAAGGAATATATTGCTGTTATTTAATGCTGCCTTTTTGAAATATTGAAAGAATGTTTTCTTTTTCCTGGAATTTAAAGATACACTCAGCTTATAGTCAAGTAACTTGTTTTTCTTATGTTCTCCCTTTTGGATTTTGATTAAGCATGAGCAAAAGTTTTACTGTCTGTCACCAGAAATAAAAATTTCAACACAAATAAGTTTTTGTGAAATTTTCTTGGGATATCACCAGCCTAAGTATATAAATTTCCAGAGATTGAGAGGTTGAGAGAAGCAAGTTATTATCACTGCTAACTTTATTTCCGATAGAACAAACTCTTGTTTTTCTAAGTACTATGCAGAATACTAACATTTTATGCAAATTATTTTTTAAAGCTAGCCTTTGAACAAAAGACACGTTTTTAAAAATATATGTAGCTCATTTTATTTAAATTTTTTTAAAAATCCTTCTTACTCTATAATATAGTGTTACAGTTTTACGTATCTGGCAGTGAAAATCATAAAATTGTTCTCAAGCATTATTTTTTCTTGGCTGTGGTGCCAAATAAAACCTAAGGTTCAGTATAATCAGAACAATTCATGGAAATAATTGTCTGAGAACATTTCATGTGCAAGACAGCACTAGAGGGCGCTCTTCAGCAGGTTGCTAGATACAGTCTTAGTAGTATCAGAGCCTGGCTTGGTGATGGAGGTAAAGATTTGAGGAGCTGGGGAGTGGGGGTGGGGTGGGGAATGGCATTTAACCTTTTATAAGATCTATTCTTCCCAAAGACTGGAAAATCAGCAATGTCAATGAAACTATGTCTCTCAAAACACATGCTTAGAATTTTCCATGAAGCATGTATTTCTTAGAGATGAAAAATCTTAGTTACCTCCATGTAAGTGTATCCCCTCTTTACGTAAACTTAGGGTAGCACTTATTACTTTATTTTGTTTTTAAAATTAACTGTTATAAGGTTATTACCCCTATGTTTCTGTTTATATCAATATTGTTTTTTACAGCAGATAGAAAAAATAATAAATTTTGGTACTTCATTTCTGAAAAAAAAAGTGTATTTTTTCAAAACCAGTAGCTGAGACTACAGGCATGTGCCGCCATGCCCGGCTAATTTTTAATTTTTTTTTTCAGAGATGAGGGTCTTACTACATTACCTAGGCTGGCCTCAAGTGATCCCCCTGCCTCCGCCTCCCAAAGTGCTGGGATTGATTACAGGCATGAGCCACCATGCCCGGCCTAGAATTTTTCAAAAACAATTTTTTGTTTAACTTTTGCTTTTCAAAGTGTTAAAAGAAAATGAAAAGACAAGCCACAGAGTGGGAGAAAATCTTTGCAAAGCACGTAGCTGGCAAAGGACTTCTAACCAAAGCACATAAAAACTCTTACAACTCAATAATAAAAAGACAATAAACACTATTTTTAAAATGGGAAAAAGATTTGAACAGATGTTTCATCAAAGAAGATATTCAGATGGTAAGTAAGCACAGGAAAGAAAGTTCAACATCATTAGTCATTAGGGAAATGTCAGTTAAAACACACAATGAAATATCACTGCTACCCTCAGTTCTTTAGGGATGGACTAAATAGCTGGTAGCATTGTTTACAAAAGTGTCTTGTGCTTAGTAGAGCTTATGTTGAGAAATAATGTTTATATTTTTTATTTTTATCTTTCAGTTCCATTTTACTGTGAACATTTTAAAGTTTCCTTGTAGATACAGCATAGTATTTAGCCAAAGTCTCCAGAGCAACAGATCTTGAAGTACGGACCAGAATCTCCTGGGGGTGAAAGAAAGGAGATCTACCTAGAAAGGTATCTTTGATATCTTTTAGGGGTCTGTAAATTTAAAACTACTTCATAATAATGCCAGGACACATGAGTTCAAAACTATTTTTATAATTATACTAAGATGTTATTTGCCTTTCTACACTCATTGTCTCAGCAGTGTACAATAGAGTTTTCCAGAGGCCACATGACACGTGATATTACAACAAATTGAATTCAGAAGCAAATATGAAAATGAAAATGTCTTCTATTAAGCCACAAAATAAGAGAATTGCCAAAAAAAGTAAAATAGTGCTACTATTCTCACTAATAGTTTTATTTTCATAAAATACAGCTATTTTCATAAATATATGCTATATGCATGACTTTTATGTTTGAATTGATAAATATTTTAGAAAATTATTAGTTTTAATTTTTAATACACTAAATATTGATATTTTCTACATAAATAATATCTCTTTGGACTCTGCAATTTTTAAGAGTGTGAAGAGGTTCTAAGATCAAAAGTTTGAGAACTGCTGCTATTGGGAATCACTAGATAGTTTATTTCTTTCTTATTGGAGCTCCCTCCTTTTGGGTACCCTGCATAAATTCCAGGTAGTTCGGCCTCCCTAAACTTTTATCTCTCTCTCCTCAGCTACATGAAACTGCCATGCCCTTGTGGTTTACCCTACCTAGACTGTGCTCTGGAAAGTGCCTCCAGACAGAAACTGGGGTGATTGTGGGGATTACCTTCTTTGTTTCCTTTTTCAGGGATCATAATCCTGTGATGCCTTTTGTCCAACATATAAATCCAGCTTTTTCTTATATTTTGTCCAGTTTTCCCACAGTCACCGCAGCTTTCTGTCTAGAGGCACTTTATAGACCACAGCCTAGGAAGTGGAAACCAAGCAGACCATGAACATAAGGCAAATCTAATACTTGTAACTTGATTGGTGATTCAAGATGTTTGTGAAATGCTTTTAGATAAAACCCCTAATTTAATTCTTACAAGAATACAGGTGGGAACTGTTCCCACTACAGGTGGGAATTACAATATTTCCCATTTTACTGGAAAAGAAACAAAAATTTTACGAATGCAGATTACAGTTAGGCTAGAATCTGAGCCCAAGTATCTAAGTTCAGAGAATTAAACTCTACACTATAGTGTCTTCTGTTGATTAAAGTGGTGTTTATTGAGTGCATATTACATGCCAGGCATAATTCTAAATATCACGGGATACAGCAGTAAACAAAAGAGACAAAATTCCTCTCCTTCTGTAGTTTATATCTTAGTAAGGAGAGACAAGGAATAAATTAGATAAGTATATCATATTTCTGTTAGGTAAGTATTCTGAAGAAAATGAAAGCAGTAAAGAAAGATATGGAACATTGCTGAGATGGGGAGTATAGTCAGTTTTAAATAGGATATTCAGGAAAGGCTTCAGTGGGAAAGTGACAGTTGAAGGAGGTGAAGAGTCAATTGTGAGAATATCCAGGGATATAACAGGGAAAAGCTGTGGTGTATGCAAAGGTTATGAGGTAGGGGTGTGCTAAGCAATCTTGAGGAAGCCAGCATGCAGGAGTAGAGAATGCAAGCAAGAAAGCAGTAGCAGGCAAGATCATTGAAGTAATGTAGAGTCTGATTGTACAGAGCCCTGTAGAATCTTCCGTTTTTACTCTGAATGAGATGAGACCTCACTGGAGGTTTTAAGCAGAGGAGTGACATGAACAAATTTCTGTGTTATGCTAAAAAAAATACGCTGTCTTAGGGGATAGGGGACAGGGAGCATGAAAACAGGGAGTCTAGTTAGGAGGCTATTGCAGTAATCCAGGCAAACCATGATAATAGCCATGGAGGTAGTGAAAAGTGGTTTGTTTTCTTCTTAATAAGCAATAATAGTTATTGTATAACAGTGACATTATTTTTGGTGTCATTTGTATTAAAAGCCTTAAATTATATATTTTTTGTCATATATCATCTGTCAGTAATTAGGATAATCTTTGAAATCCTCTATGTCAGGTATTATTTCTTTCTTTGTTAATATTTAACAAATTTGACATATTTTAAAATGGTCACACAAAATAAAAGTTTCATTATACCATCATATCCATAAACAGTTAATCACATGCTGATGCTCACGTTACACATATGCCATTTTGGCTGATGCACTCACCCCATGGAACTCCTTGTTCATTGTTTGCAAACATTGCCTGAGGACTCATGTCTTTTTCTGAGGATTAACTTCGTAAAGCACAGCTTGTCCCTTCTTACCATGTGTACATGGGAATTATCTGCCTTAAAGCTGTAGCTTTCTCTGAGACCCTATGGGGAATGAGACTGCTCCCTCTGTTTCAGTTTATAAGAGAAACTTGACATCCATGGTCATTCTTCAGGAACAATACCTTTATCCTGATATCTAATTTTTCCTGGGGACAAACAAGCAAGTTCAGCCTTGCCTTAAAGGGCAAAATGGAGAAAACAAATAGAAAACAAAGGAAAAAAATCTATGGTCTTCAGTTATCTATGGACATTTGGCTTATCCAGTTGTTAACAATTGGCTTTGAGAGCTCATAATAACAGCTCCTAGAATTATAGTTTTAGTCTGTGCTTTTTATTTTCACCGAAGTGAATTTATCTTTGTCATATTGAGTTGAAAACTGAAGACACAAGAAATTGGGTCTCAAACCTACTAGTTTACTAAACCTACCAAATTCCTGTCTTAATTAACACATCTTCTTTTGTAATATTTCTTTACACCTTGGGTCAATATAGCAAAAGAACTGGATTTTAGTCCTGTTACTCATTTTGGGTTTATTTTTTGAGACTTCGCACAGATTAATATTAGTTGCTCTTGGGGTTTGGAAGTGTAGAAATACAGAATCTGAGGCCTACTGAATTCTTTCAGAATAGCACCAAATAGCAACAACTTTTATCTGTTGTTTTCTGCAATCGATTTTTAACTTACAAGACTATAGGTGAAGATCTTAACATTGTAATTTTTACTGTTTGAGTCACGAAGTAATACCCTTCTATCTTAGACCTGGGTTATTTGGTGTTTTTGCTGCTGCTGCTGTTGTTGTTTGAGCTGTTAGATTTTTGTCTTGTTAAATTCTGCACTGATTAAATGGACTTAAACATAGTTACTTTTCTACACTGAAAATTAAGAAAGACTATAAATAACACTGTAACAATATATGATTGCCACACTGAAAATATCCTACTATTCTAACTCCTAGTAACCAGGGATTGAGAAGTGTATTGTGGTGCTCTGTGTTATCAATCAAGAAAACATCCTAGTATCCCTTTAATAACATGTTATGATAGTTTTAAAACCTATTTATTTTTACTTGTAGTAAGAATTTCTGAAACTATTTTGTTATTTCAGGTAATCCTCTGTTTCATTTTATTTTATCATGTATATTTGGTGTTTACTACTTTCAAGCTTCAAAAGATGCCCCTAATTCTGGGGTTTGGTAAATGAGTTTTTATTCCATCTAGAACCTCCATTATTCTCAGCTTTCTAGACTGAGACATCCTAATTATTTCATGTTTGTCTTCCCCTTCACTAATCCCTTTGAGTTTAGTGACATTTAACTTAACAATTAACATTTAATTAAAATTTAATTTAATGTTATATTTTTAAGGTTTCACATCAACACATAGAATATCAAGCATGAGCACATCATCATTTAATGTAAGAAGTTACTTTGTGAATTCATTCTTATATAGTATGCCTTTCCAGTGATGCCAGGATTTTGTTTTTTTATTATAATAATTTTGGCTGCTCTGACACACTAAGTCAAACTCTTCAGGAAACACATAGTAACCCCCTAAAAAGAAAACCACTTATTAACATAATCAATTTTTTTTTTTGCCTCTAAAAGTTAAATCATTTTTATTACTCAATGTGTTTCTCAGGGTTTTTTTTTTCCTGACATTCATTCTTTGTCTTCTAGTCTACTTATAGTGCTTTGAATTTTTACATTTTAACTTTATCTAACCAATTTAGCTAATTTAGTAGATAAGACATTTAAAATAGCGTTATGATTACATATATACTTATTCACACCTGATATTCACAAAGTAAATTTCCTTAATACCTCCCATCTTAGGAAAACTTTGGAAGGGAATATTTCAGGGAATAGTGACTTTTGTTGTTTTATGGAGTGATTTGCCTTAATATATGGATACCTTTATTTGAAAGATAAAGTTATCCTCAACCACTAACCAAACATTGTTTTTAATCATGTTCAATTACAGTATCAACTATGTGTTCACTTTATTCTCTATATTTATTTTTATTTTTATTATACTGGTAGTGTTTACTTTTTATATGCAAGTAGCTATTTTTTTGTATAGTGATAAGAATTGGGGGAATGAGGGAACTTATACACCAAAAATGGTTGGGTTATTCTTTCTCATCAGGAAGCCTCAGAATCTCACTCTACAAAGAAAACAAACCTCCTCTTCTGCCATCTTGCTGGTGTGTGACACCAGCAAGATGGCAGAAGAGGAGGTTCTCTTATACCCCATGGCAATACCAATTTGCATAACCACCCATGGGTGAGAATACCTTTGTGGGAGCCACGAAGTCAGCTGACAGGTTGAGCACACTGGTGGAGCAAAACAATCTGAGAGTGGATTACACTGAAGAGGGTAAGAAGAGCAGCTTGATTTTACCCATGTCACTCCTCCCCAACATAGCATAGTTTGGTGCCAAAAGAGGCCCCCTTGGCCCACAGTTTCTCCCATGGGGGAAAATGAGAGCAAAGTGAGAACCTGGATTACCCAGCCTTGCAGAATGCTGCCCAAGAATCTCACTTCATCTTGCCGTACCCATAGCACCAAGGGTTTCTGCATGGCTGAATCATCTAGGGACAGCAAGGACCATAGACAAGGGGCAGGAGCTCACAGCAACTGGCATGTAGTTCTCAGCATCAAGCCACAGATCTGGTTAACTGGTTTGTGTGTGGACTCTACCAAGAGACCTACCTGCAAATCCTGCAAGACAACTTTCCCATATGCCCTCCCAACAAGCTGTTGATAGAACCCCTTCTCCCCACCCACTTGGCACCTCGTACATGGTGCACGGCCTGTGCAAGCTCCCACAGAGAGTTCTCTTAACAGTAGGTGCATATCTTAGCAGCCAGCTCAACTCTATTGGTTTGTGAGAAGGCACACAGCCTTAAATGTTTTAGGGCACTGCCCTAGGAAAAATAAACAGGAGGCTTTCAGCACCGGGCCTGGCTTTGCAGGATCAAAAGAAAGCACACAATACTAAGACTTTCCTCCTAAGAGGGAACAAGAGAATTGGAGCAGGTGCATCAATAGTAAAAGTCTGAGAAACCCTCAGAATCTCTACCTTGGCTCACTGGAGAAGGTCATTCTCTTGAAGATAGTCAGTAAAGACTGGAGGAATTGACTGCTCCATCAGATGTGACAACAACACAAGGCTTCAAGGAACATGAAGATTCAAGGAAATAGAGTACCACTAAAGGAACAAAATAATGCCCCCGTAGCTAACCCAAAAGAAATAGAGATCTATAAAAGGACTGACAATAAATCCAAAATAATCATCTTAAAGAAGCTCAGTGAGCTACAAGAGAACACAAATAGACAGTGAAATGAAACTAGGAAAAACAATGCTTGAGCAAAATTAGGAGTTCAAGAAGGAGAAACCATAAGAAGGAGCCAAACAAATTCTGGAACTGAATAATAAAAGTCTAAACTGGAAAATTCAAGGGAAAGCTGCAGCCGCAGACTCAATCAAGCAGAAAAATCAGTGAACTCAAAGAGAACTCATTTGATTACTCAGAAGAACAAAAAGAAAAAGAATGAAAAAGGTGAAGAAAGCACACGGGACTTATGGGACACCATCAAATGAGACAATATATACATTATGGAGTTCCCAGAAATAGCAGAGAAAGAAGCAAAAAACTCTTTAAAAGATAAAATGACAGAAAATTCCCAAATATGAAGAAGGAAATGAGCATCCCAATCCATGAAGCCTGAAGAACTCTGAATAGGTTAAGTATAAGTAGGTCTTCAATAAGACACATTAAAATCAAATTATCAAAATTAAAAGACAAAGAGAATTCTGAAAGCAAAAAGGGAAAGGTGACTGGTCACGTACAAGGGACTCTTTGTAAGACAGACAGCAGATTTCTCAGTAGAAACCTTGTAGACCAGGAGTGGGATGGTTTATTCAAAGTGTTGAAAGAAAAAAACCTGCCATCCAAAAACATTATACCTGACAAAGCTGTCCTTCAGAAATAAGGGAGAGAGAAAGACTTTTGCAGACAAACAAAAGCTGAGGTCTAGTTTATCACCTGTAAGGCAGTTACAAGAAATGCTAAAGGAAGTTCTTCAAGTTGAAATGAAAGGATACTGTTAGCATCATGAAAACATATGAAGGTGTAAGACTCAATGGTAACCGTAAATATATAGTCAAATTAGAAAACTCTAATATTGTAATGGTGGTATGTAAATCACCACCATTTTACTTTTATTTTAGTATTAAGGTTAAAAGACCAAAGTATTTAAAATAACCTGCTACGATCATTTGTTAATAGATACACAGTATAAAAAGACATAAACTGTGACATCAATAACTTAAAATGTTGGTGGGGGGAATAAAAGTGAAAAGGTTTTGTATGTGATCAAAATTAAGTTATTATCAGCTTAAATTTTTCTTACCTATTAATAATTACTTTAAATGTAAATGGATTAAATTCTATAATCAAAAAACAGAATGACCAAGTAAATTAAAAAACAAAATCTGTCTGTATGCTGCCTCCAAGAAACTCACTTTGGCATTAAGGAGACACATAGGCTGAAAGTGAAGGAATGGAAAAAGATATTTCCTGCAAAAGTAACCAAAAGAGAGCAGGATGGCTATTTGTCATAAAAATAATGTCTCTAGAAAATGGTAAAGGGGTCAGTTCATCAAGAGGATATAACATTTGTAAATTTATGTTCATTCAACTTTGAAGCACCTAAAAATAGCAAATATTAACAGAGTCAAATGGAAAAGTAGACAGCAATTTAATAATAGTAAGGGACTTTTATACTCCACTTTCAACAACAGATAGATCATCTAGACTGCAAATCAATAAGGAAATGGTGGACTTGAACAAATGGATCTGACAGACATGTACAGAACATTCTATCCAACAGCAGCAAAATACACATTCTTCATTCTTCTCAACTACACTTGGAACATTCTCAAGGATAGATCATATGTGGGTCACAAAACAAATCTTAAACAATTTAAGAAGATAGAAATCATATCAAGTATCATCTGACCACAAATGTATCAAAGTATTAATAGAAACAGGAGAAAAACTGGAAAATTCACATATATGTGAAAAGTAATACATTCCTGGACAATCAAGGCTCAAGAAGAAATCAAAAGGGAAGTCAAAAAATATCTTGAGATGAACAAAAATGGTAACAACACACCAAAATGTAGGTGAGGCAGCAGAAGTTCTAACAGGGAAGTTTATAGCAATAAATGCCCTACACTAAGAAAAAAAAAGATCACAAATAAACGGCATAACTTTATACCTCAGGAAACTAGAAAAAGAAGAAAAAATTAAGCCCAAAGTTAGTGGAAAGAAAGAAGTAATAAAGATCATACTTCATAAGAAGTAATAAAGAAGAATAAAGATCACACTTCATATTTCATAAAGATGTAATAAAGATCATGCTTCATATTTCATAAAGAAATAAATGAAACAGACTAGGAAAACAACAGAAAAGATCAACAAAACTAAGAATTTTTTTGAAAAGATAAATATTAATAAAACTGACAAATCTTTAGCTAGACTAGGAAAAACGAGAAAATTCAAATAAATATGGTAACCTAATCTTTGATAAACGAGACAAAAATATACATTGGGGAAAAGAATCTCTTTTCAATAAATGGTGCTGGAAAAACTGGAGATAGCTACATGCAGAAAAATGAAGCTGGATCTCTACCTCTCACCTCTCACAAAAATACACTCAAGATGATTAACAGACCTAAACCTAAGGCAGGAAACCTTAAGAATCCTAGAAGGGGAGGTTGGGAGGACCCTTTCAGACATCGGCCTAGGCAAAGAATTCTTGAAGAAGACCCCCAAAGCAATTAATGCAGCAACAAAAATAAACAAATGGGATCTGATCAAATTAAAAAGCTTCTGCACAGCCAAAGAAACTATCACTAGAGCAAATAGGCAACCTACAGAATGG
>CAUYRT010080836.1:0-22651 GCA_963574885.1 Lepilemur ruficaudatus
ACTCAGCCTTCTTGCCACATCTTCAACAGAGATGCCAGGGTTTGTAGATTTGATCTTGGGGCGGAATTCTGAACAGAACAGGAAGAATCCAGACGGTGGCCTTTTGGGGGCAGTAGGGGCCTTCTTCTTCTTTCCTCCCTCAGCTGGTCCGTAATCCTTCATTTCCCCATCATAGCGGACTTTATCCGCCTTTGCCATTTCATCGAATTTAGGCTTCTCTCTCCCAGACGTTGTCTTCCACCTCTCAGAGCATTTCTTGGAAAATTCTGCAAAACTGACAGGGACCTCTGGGTTTTCCTTCTTATGTTCTTCTCTGCATGTCTGCACAGAGAAGGCACAAGCAGACATCTTGCCCTTTGGTTTCTTGGGGTCGCCTTCAGCCATCTGGACTGTATCGTTCGCTCAAGGGGTGGGAACTTTTTAAAAGCATCACTTTTCTCTAAAAGTAAATCTCTCCCAGCGTTCGATACTTTCCAGAAAAGCTGACTTTTTCTGTTACGAAATGCCACTTTTTCTCCACCCATATTGATTAAAACATAATCGTCAGTTTCACGTTTAATGCAGTTGTTTTTCAAAATTCTCAAGCAATGTGAATTCATCCACACGTGATTCTTCCCAACACTGGGCTGTAAAACAATGTGTTAATGTAACCTCTAATTATTAATAAACCAGTTTGTAAAATCTGAATATTAAAAAAAATCCCAATTATGAAATTGGCATACAGGTGACCCAGACTTCAGCATTCTTGCCCTTTATCCTTCCTGGCCCTTAAGTGGGTATCCTGACTTCAGCTCTTTTGGGTTTCTTCATTTCCCTCCTGTGACCCTTGATGGAAAAGCCCAGGGCCTCAACTTTGAAGGTGGAGGAGCTATGGCCTGATCGCGTTTAAGACCCGAGACTTGTCACTCAGCCTCTGCAAGCTCCCGGCTCTGTCCTCACAGCGAGCAGGGCCACGTTCCAAGGAGGAGCAATGAATAGAAAGGGTTTTGCTCCTTGAACCAGGTGAACGAGGGTTTTTAAGAGGCTTTTCTAGCCATGGCAAAGCAATTTAAATAACAAGGCTCAGGATTAGCCCTTTATAGTATCGAGGCGGAAAAAAAAAATCCACGGAGGCAGTGAAATGAGAAAGGTGGACGAGCATTCATTCTCTTACAATAGATCCATTTCCCATCTTGCTAAGCACACACAGTCGTAATTATATTGCTTTGCGCCGACTTGTATACACACTTCCTCCCTGCTATAAACACGCAAGCGCCTCCATAGATAAAAACCGATTTTAATATAGAAACCCCGCTATCTATAATTCATGCTCTTTAGCCTTTACATATTTATTCTGCATTTTAATTAAGGCCAAAATCTGAATACTTTAGATGGATGGTTTCTTTTCTCTTTTATGCATAGCTTATAGGTAAATTACCTGGCAGAAGCCCAAATGTTAAGCAAACACAGTAAAGCCCTCGACTGGAGTAAGCTATTATTGGACAACTGGCCCAGGGGAGCTTGGAAAGCTCTCTCCTTTCAAAGGTAACCATCTCGACATTGGCAGGACTTGGCCCCCAGCAGTCACAAAAGAATGAGAAGACAAAACACCCAAGTTCGGGGATTACCAGTACAGCACACCTTTCTACAGCGTATCAGTGCTGGGTCCTATTCGGTGACATCTGGGAAGAGAGGAGACCAGGGGCTAGTGAGACGGAAAGGGGTTTGGGAAGACCCCTTAAGACAGGGAACTGGCAGGCGTGCTTCAGGCATTACTTCAGGTATGGCTTACCTGAGTCAGGAAGTCTCAAAACTTGAGCTACCCTGCAAACAAGATGGCGTGCCAGTATGGTGGCTCAAGCCAGTAATCTAGCACTCTGGGAGGCCAAGGCAGGAGGATTGCTTGAACTCAGAAGTTCAAGACCAGCCTGAGCAAAAGTGAGACCCTGTCTCTACTAAAAATAGAAAAAATTCGAGAAAAGCCTTTTGCATATAAAAAAAATAAAACAAAAATAGAAAAAATTAGCCGGGCGTGGTAGGTGAGCCTGGAGTGCCTGTACTAGCTACTCGGGAGGCTGCTAGCTACTCGGGAGGCTGAGGCAGGAGGATCGCTTGAGCCCAGGAGTTTGAGGTTGCAGTGAGCTATGATAATGCCACTGCACTCTAGCCTGGGCAACAGAGCAAGATTGTCTCAAAAAAAAAAAAAACCCACAAGATGGAGGCAGGACAAGTTCCAACTAGTTTAAGCCCTGCCCAAGTAGGAGCCAATCAATGCATTCTTTTTTAATTGCTGAAGCAATTAAATTATTAATTTAATTATATTAATATAATTTTTTTAATTATTAAAGTACAGCCTGCAGGCCATATCTGGACCAATGAATGCCTGTTTTTGTAAATAAAGTTTTATTGGAACACAGCCACATTCATTTGTTAACATAACAAAGTTCAGTAGTTGGGACACAGATTGTCTGTCCTGAAAAGGCTACAGTATTTACTCTCTGACCCTGTACAGAGAAGGTTTGCCAAGCCCCACTCTCAAGAGCTGCACCTCCACATTCTGCCTTCTAGTTTCTTCCTTCAGGAAAGAAGTGGAAATGAATCAGAGACATTTGGAATTCCCAAATTCTCTCCATTGTACTGTTTCAATTTTTAAAAAAACTGCTAAAAAAAAAAAAACTGCAGAAAATTCTTGCCAAGCATCTTCTCTCGAGGTAAAACAGCCCATGTTAATCTTCTAGGCTTCTTAATGGCTCAGTGCTAAACACTTCTAGACCAGCTAACGGTGACGAAGACAGTGCAAATAACACAACAGGAGAACGTGAGGGCCAGGCACTGGGCTAGTACTTTGTCTCCATGATCTTATTTTAACATTCATGCCCCCACAAGGTGGATTCTCCTGAATCACCAGTTTCACACTGGTGGTAAGAGACAGAGGTGGTTCTGAAAACCAGCTGAATCTATCTGATTTTAAATCCTGTCTTAACTACAGCCCCTTCGCTGCTGACAGTGACAGCTGACACTCAGACACTTACCAAGCACTGTTCCACTAACCCTTAAAATAATCATACAGATCAGGAAACTGAGGCTTACGAATGTAAAATGTCTTACCCAAGGTCACCCAGCTCATGTGAAGGGGTGCCAGGGAGTTGGCTCCAGAGTCAGCTGCTATACTTGACCACCGGCGCCTGTGATTAAAACGCTTTGTCTCTGCAGGGCTCAGCTTTCTAGCTATAAAATAAAGGATCTACCTTTCCCAGGCTTGGTAAGCTAAGATGAATAAAGAGTACCTTTGAAGATGTAAAAAAAAAACTGTAATTTGCTAAACAAATCATCTTTGTGAACAATGGAATAGATTTCTCATTCTCTGTACACCTCGGAAGCAGCAGCTGCCCAGTAGACACTGTGGACGTCAAAATTCTGCCTCCTGGTTCCACCGTGATGCTTGTTCAATTCAAGGCAGACGATGTCTCGGGGGAGGACTCTACAAGACCATGCGCTTCTCCCCTTCTTCTTATGTGAACTTTTAGAGGTGCTGAGGGTTCCCAGACCTCCATTTAAAATGCACACTAAATACATGCATACCTAAATAAATATTGAGAAAGCAGAAAGGCCAGGTAGATGACATTAATATAGTAAAGTTATTAATTGATGCTTATAAAGGAATTGGGGGGGCCTTCCCACCATCCATTCTGCTGTCTTTGGGGAGAGTACCCTAATGTCCCTTGTAAGAATCACCTTGCCTTTATGGGATCAGTCTGGTGGGAACACATTTCAAATGTGTCCGGCCCTCACCTGGACAAGAGCAGGACACCTCCCACACCACGCTTCTCAGAGCTGGCTTGGGAACCCCCAAAAGGAGGACTCTTTATAGACCCTGCTAACAAGGTCCTCTGCAGGGGCTGAGTTCCCAGCCTGGCTTCCCTCCATCCTGAGAATTGCCTGATAGCCTCCCAATTAATCTTGGTCTTTCATAAGTTAACAAAACTGGTTTCTGTCACTTGTAAGCAACCAACGCTAATTTTTATAACGACAGACGCACTGTTCTTAAAAAACAACAACAACAACAACAACAACAAAAAAACCTTCATTCAGTGTCATTTCAGTCTCACTTGGGTTTCTTTTCTAAGAATATTTTAAACCAATTTTGTTTCCACTTTCACCTTTTAAAATAAATCCAGATAGCCATTTTTATATGCCACTAATGGACTAAATATGGATAGACCTACTAAGTAAAATTGAAAAGCTATACTTTGTGAACACTTGTCTTAAACAGTAATACATTTTAAGTGCATTTATTTTTTAGTTCGTCGTTCAAATCTTATCATCAAATTTGTTAGCTTTACTCCCTGGCACTGGATATCTAAAACTTGGTAAACAGAAGCGTCTCTGAACTCAACTAGGTCTTGACCTCAATCTGTTGTCCAAACAGGTGCAAATTTGCTGCAAAACATTACTGTCTACTTCGTATTTTACTCTGAAACGAGTTACTTCATTAGATGCATTTATAAACATGATCCATAGTGTCTACAGAATTTCTCCAATCTCGTACATTCACAGATATCACAAGAAAGGAAACAGAGTTACTTGGCACACCTTGTCCTGGGTAACCCTGTGAACCATCGTTTTCTTCACAATGTGCTTGTTTATAAACTCTCTGTATAAATACCTGTGCCACAATTTCGATACTGCAATACTGCCCCATCATATCTGGAATAAAACCTAAACTTCTGACCATGGCAAGCTAAGCCCTCTATTAAATGGCCACTGCCTAAAGCTCCACTTCAGCACAGAGCCCTCCTCCTCCTCCTCCTCCTCCTCCTCCCCTCCGGACCTTGCACTTGCTCTTTTCTCCTCTCATCTCTGGGACTGGCTCCTGCCCGCCATGCCATTTGGAGCTCAGCTGAAATGTCACCACTTTAGAAAAGGCTTTTTCAGACCACTTGGCCCCAATACTCCCCGCCCCCAACTCGCTCTCCCACGCCCGCCCTGCTCTGTTTCACTCCCCAGCACTCAGTGCTGCGGAAACTGCATTATTGATGGTTGGCTTCCGTGTCTGCTGCCTCAACCACAATGCAAGACTCGTGAGAGCGGGGATTTGATATTTCTAGCATTAGAACAGCCTCTGGAACAGAATGCTGTGGAGGAAAAGGAGGAAAGAAGATAACGAGAAAAGAAGGAAGGGCGGAAAGCAGAGAGGCGGGAGGAAGGAAAAAGGCTTATGAAGCACGGTCATCCTTTCGACTGGCTGTTAATTTCTGTAATCTGTTTCCAAAAGCTAGGACATGTTTGCCTCTCCCTAAATCTTCTGATTACAACAATAATAGTGATTCATCCGGGGCAGGTCTAGGTTTTGTGGGAACATACACAATTTTGGAGACTGTCTTTAAGAAAAGAATATAAAATTTTCAACATAATACCACATATAGAAGTGCACATTTATTTAAAATGAGAAAAGAAATCACAGCACCTGGTAAGTGTCTTAGAAGTGTCTTGTCCCTTTCTTCTTGGATGTCTCTGGGTCACTTGCCAGAAATGCTCCCTGAAAGTGGCCTGGCCTCTGCTACACCCACTAGGACATTCGATGACTCCCAGGAATCCTCAGAACTCACAGGGGTCCGGGCACGTGAGGTCCCGGAGGCTGAGACGTCATTCTCTTCCCGGCACATTGCCTCTGTGCCTCCCGGCTGTAGAACACTGTGCTCTGGTCGTGCTCCAGGGCTTCACCCGTATTATCGTTTGACCCTTACAGCTGCCCAACAGCAAAGCCCCACGACAAGAAACCCCCATTTCCCAGGTGAAGAACCTGCCTCGGACTTTGTGATGATTCTCCGCAGTGTTTATTGATCGTCTCCAAAAACATGTTCAGGGCCTAGTGATGTAACCCTCTTTCTCCGGAGAATGTGAACTGGTTTGAATAAGTCCGACAACGCCTCCGTCTCCCCGTCTGTCTTACACTTTTATTGCATCTTAACAATATTCTTCAGTAATCACCGACTTCCCAAGCTGTAGCTCAATTTTTTTAATTTCCTGACCACACTTCTAACATCTTCATGTTTGCTTTCATTATTTCTGTTTGCAGTAGCTCTAAATTCAGTTCCCTCCCAAGTTTCATTAGCATGCTCTTTGCTCCCTCTTGCAAATCACAAAGACAGGCACACTTAATGATTTTGAAGTATGTCTTCACTACGAAAGTGAGCCTTGAGCTGGGACAGAAAGGCAGACAACACAAGAGTTACCATTTCTCACTGAACACAGCAGCTGGAGTCAAACACATTTATACCTTCCTGTGCTGGTGAGGCTCCTGGGGCGGGGGGCGGTGAGGGGCACGGGTACCGTTCCTCACTCACAAGATGTAAATTGGTACTTTTTTGTATACATTTGGCAATTGCTATCAAAATTACAAATGTATTTTTACCCTTTGGCTCAGAGTAAACGCAGTTGTAAACTCCACTCCTAGCAATTTATTTACATATGTATATAATTATCCATATACTCACACATGTGCAAAGAAATGAACGCCCAGAGTTATTCACTGCAGTGTCGTTTCCAATAATACCAAGTCATAAGCAGTCTGTGTGTCCGTCAGTTGGTGCCTGGTTAAATAAATCATGGTATAGCCATATAATGAAATAGTAGAAAGCCAAAAAAAGAATAAATAAGCTCTTTATATTCAAATATGCAAGGAACTATCAGATACATACTGAAAATAGAAAAAGCAGGTACAGAACAATATGTCTAATACATGACTTTTTATTTAAAAAAGGAAAAATCACATTTTTTATTTAGATGAATAAGAATATCACATGAAGGATAAACAAGAAACTATTAATAATGGTTTCAAGTTTTGTTTTTGGAAGGTATGGGAATTAGGACAGGAAAAATATTTTCTACTACTTATCTTTTTGTCATTTTTTTGTGCATCTTTGATATACAGGACTGGATGACCTTGTCAAAAATTAAAATTAAAAATTAAATGGAGAGAACAGAGATTAAATCATTCAACACCCCAGTCCCTAAAGAGCATCACTGGCCATCAGTCATCATTTGAGGATGGATATAGTATCAGAAAATCTTCAAATTCTTTTCATCATGCCAAAACTTATTAAAGCTAAGAAGGCAGATCCTGTCAGTTGTAAACTGGTGAATTTAATACCCTTAACAAAGACTCTATTGAAGAAAAAATAAAAATAAATTTTTTTTAAAAAAAAAACACTCTTGAGGGAGACAGTGGAGCCATTTTCAGCTGATAATTGATTTTGTCTGCCCAGAATCCTTTTCCCCTTTTTCACTGTGGCAATATCTTTTTGCTTTGCCAGACTGTCCCTCCATCACCTGGTGGGCACAGCCCGGTCACAGGTCCACTTCCTTCCCACAAGGTGGACATGTGACTCAGGCTGGCCAATAAGAGTCCTCTGATCTCGAACCAGTGATTGGCCCAGGATAGGGCATATGACCCAGGAAGACCCAGTTGGAGTCCTTATTCCAGCAAAGGAAAAGGGAGGTCCTTATTCCTGCTGAGACTATGGACACTCAAGAGGTGCAGCCTGGAGCTGCCAATGACCTCCTCTATTGTCATGTAGACACAGGAGGGTAAAGGCCATTGAGGGCAAAGACAATACAGAGAAAAGCAGATCCAAAAGATGGCGAGAAATGGAGTCCTAATGCCAGTTAGAACTCCTGGATCCAGCTATACCTGAAGTCAGTGCCATTCCCTGATCTTCTCATTTATTTGAGTCAATAAATTCCCTATATTGTTGGGGCCAAGTTAAATTAGTTTCTATCACTTGGAACCAAAAGAATCCTGACTAATATGCTCTTAATCAATGATCAGCCACACTGAGTCATTTGTTCAGTAACAAGGATGATTCATGCCGATCACCTTTCTAGTATCTCCCGGGTCCTTTTTATGACTAAGGACTGATGATATCCACGGTTGCTACAATCTTGCTGTCATCAGGTTTACACGCTTACCTACCGAGTTAATGCCATGAATCAATCAATACTCTGAAGGCATTGTTCTAAGAATACAAGTGCTGTCAAAAAAAAAAAAAAAAACAGGTCTCCTTTGACAGTGACTGTCCTGGGGGGTGAAGATAAAGCTCAGAGTAGGCAGCAAAGTCACCATAATCGCAGACTGTGATGCTATTTGCTCCTGCCGTATTTGTCCTGAGCCCCACCTACTTTAATGGTTGAGATACAGCCAGCAGTTTAAGACAGTGAACAACTCACAGTAACACACCACCCAGAATTTCTTCCAACTAAGGAAGTGAGCAAGACTACGGGGTCTGCCGTTGACAGAATCCAAATCCAAGTCTCTGTTGTGTAGCAGCAGTGTGTCTTTGGGCCAGCTACCTAAGCCCTCTGCACCTCAGCTCCCATCTGTAAAATGAGGAAGATAAATGTTCCTCTCTCACGGGGTTGCTGTAAGGACCTGATGAGATGTTGCAGATAAAGAGCTAAACACAATGCCGCTGGTGGGGTGCAGAACACACGACCCCAAATTATGGACCTTGGCATATTGAACGTTTTAAGCTAAAGGAATTTGAGGAACAGTACGTGCAGGAAAGATTTTTTTGACCTTCCCCTGAAGCAGGCCATAGAACCTAGGAAGCATCTTCCACCCTCTCCCTAAAGCAGGTCAGACGACCCTCACAGGGGAGGTGCCCTCCCTGTGCCTGGAGGAGAGGAGCGTCCTCACCTCTGAAGACTCAGGGACACAGGAAGGCATCTGAGCCAGCAGCCTCGCTAAGTTCGCCCAGTTTATTACATTTACCTCGTGCCCCCTTTGCCCTATCCTATTTCTCCATGAGGTCCACTCCTCGTCAAACCCACTATAACGAACGCTCGAGTCTAAATGTTTCTTCAGGTCTTCACTTCCTTATGAATGCTCCCATGTCATACAAAACTTGAATAATGTGCATTTTTGCTCCCGTTAATCTGCCTTTTGTTACAGAGTCCCCAGCCAATGGACCTAAGATCAGAAGAAGAAAAAGATAAGGTTTTTCCCTACACCAGACAAAAGTGCCCAATCAATATTAGCAATCAATATCATGTATTCATCCAATAACGTCAATTGATCTCATGGCAGTAAAGCCCAGTGGCAGATGAAGCAGAGAATATAAAGTTAATCAGGCACAGATCCTACCTTCAAATAGCTTATTGTCTATTAATAAGAGAGCTAGGACTAGGATATAAATAACTATTAATAAAATAACAATAATAGGGAACATGTCCTAGACCAGGCCCTGGAGATTTGATAACAAACAAGACAATTATCTTTGGCTTCATGGAGGGTATGTTTAATTGGAGGAGACTAGCAATAAACACCTGTCTAAGTTAAGGTTCTGATAAGGGGTGCAAAGGAGGAGTGAGCAGTGTTAGGAGAGCAATAAGGCTGTAATTGTAGTTGTAGGTGGAGTATCTCCACATGAAAGTGATGTATGGAGAAAGTGCCCCTCGGGGAAGACCAAGAAGGAGGTGAAGGCAGGAACAGGAATGGGAAGGGGAGGAGGCCATGCAAAGGCTGGCCTCCCCCAGTGTCAGATGGAGAGCAGCTTTGGGGGACCCAGGACCTGACAGGGGAGGAGGCCATGCAGACTCAGAGTTATCCAACCTGAGGCCGGCAAGCCAGACCTTCATACGTTACTCACAGTCCTCGGCAAAGAACCACCCGGGAGACACAAACATAGGCACTTCTAACTCTCTCTGGTTGTGGGCAAAGTGGCTCCAGCAGCCCCAGGGGCATCCTCCAATGCAGACGCACAGGTGCCGGCAGTGGGGAGCAGAAGCCCAAAACCCAGAGAGAGGCACACAGAGCCGTTAGTGGGACCCTGGGTAATGTGGCGGAGTTCCCACAGTGTCCATTACACATCAGATCTTGGCCTCCACTAGGGATGGGATATCAGGAAAGGCTTCTCTGAGGAGGTGACGTTTTAGCTGAGTAGGAGTAGCTAGGCAAAGAGCAGAAGTAATTTACTTCGAGATTAGTTACAGGGTTATTTAGATACAAAATTTCTGTGAAAGGCAGTGAATCTGGGGATCTTGCAGGGTGCCATTCTCATCTGTGCTCTGTCCGCAGCCCTGACACTCTCTGCTGAAGCCATTAGTGGCCATGCCAGGTGGCTGGGCTCGCGGCCACCTCTGGTGACATGCACTGTAACCAGAGATCAAGAGCTCTTACCGGGAAGCACTTGACAGCCTCAAAGCTAAATGACTCAACCTTTCGGTGACCGATTGCCTCGCTCATCACAAACGCTCCCAAACACGGAGCACCTGTGGCCTGGACTGTGACGGATCGATGGTGAAGGCTCCCTAACTCTCGAAGCCTGTTGCCATTGATCACGTTTGCCGGGCACAAAAGCTCCGAAAGCCCTCAACCTCACTCCCAAGCATGTTCCTAACTCCTACTTAAAAAAAATGAGATCCAAGAAACAAGTTGTTAGAGAAACTCAATCTCGATCTATCTAGAGCTGTGCTTCTCAACCTGGGGGCAGTTTTGTCCCAGGAGACGTTGGCAGTGTCTGGGGACATTTTTACTTTTCACAACTGCAGGGGCTGGGGGTGCTCCTGGCATCTAGTGGGAAGAGGCCAGGACACTGCCGAACATCCCACAGTGCCCAGGACGGCCCCCCACAGCAAACAGTTATTTGGCCCCAAATGGAAACCATGTGGAGTTTGAGAAACAAAGATCTAGAGCAATAGTCACACGTGTGGCAAAGGTCAGCTCTCCAATGCACGACCTCTCTTTTTTGTCTCAGGATCAGTGATGTAGTGTATGTAAGGCACAACTTTTTCAGTTTCAAGTGGCAAAAAAAAAACCCTGTTCAAACTATCTTAAGTATAAAAGGTGGGTTATTGCTCAAATAATTAATTAGTCATGGCAGAACCCGGGAGTTCTAATGATGTCATCAGGAATAATCTCTCACTTTGTCCCTCTCTCTCTCTTCCTATCCCTCTCTGTCTCCATCCCTCTTTCTCTCCCCCTCTCCCTTCCTCTTTCTCTACTTTTTCTCAAGCAGGTGGAGGCTCAGGGGCGCAGGCTCACATCCTGCCAAACTGACAGCCCCTGGGCCAGAGAGCCCTTTCCTGATACTGTCGTCATGTCATGATCTAGAGCAACTGGCTTGATTCTATAACTGGGTGACTTGACCACCCCGAACCAGTCTCCATAGCCAGGGAATGTGGAACTACAATCGGTCAGGCCTGAGGCCTGTGTCCACCTATGGAGTAAGGGTGAGTAAACCCACCCAGAACCATTACTGAGATTGGTTCCCAAGAGAAACGGGGATGCTTTGCATGCAATTGTGTATTTAATCCTCACATCAGCCGTGGAACAGAGATAGTGCATTACATCCATGTGCAGACATGGAGATCCCATTGAGAAGGCAACATGGCTGCGTGATTGGGGTCGCAGTGTCTGGAGCCAGACGGCCGTGTCTGCACAGTGGGAAGTGGTTTGTCCAGAGAATCAAATAAGTTAATATATATAAAGGTTTTTCAGTCATGCCTGGGACAGACAGTGCTTGATGATTGTCAGCTGTTGCTTTTGAGAACTAACCCCAGCTGCTCATTTATAGAAGAAGAAAGTCCAGAAAAGAAATCTGACTTCCTTCAGATCACACAGAGGGTCTGTGGCCAGTGCAGGACAAAAGGGCCCATTTGTCCTGACCCTTTGTCCAGTGCTCGTTTTACCACCCCGCGCACCTTTCTGAAGGCGCCAGTCCACTCTCAATTCCATCAGCCCTGACAGTGGGACACACACACCCTCGAAGCCAGCACCTGTTGATTTCATACATTTTCCACCCCCGTGACATGCCAGCCTCCCCAGATGGAAAGCAACCTCAGCCGTCGTGGAGGTTTAGAGCCTCCCCTCTCTGGTCAGGGTGCGCTGAGGGGTCATCCTGCGACTGCGGCTGCAGAAAGGTGAGGCTGTCACAGCGTTAAGGCTCACGCACACTGCCGGGCTCTCTGCCTCCCTTTCTCAGGCTCCCTGAAATTTACTCCCTGCTCCTTCCATTTACGAGTTAGCTATGGGAGCAGGGAAGCCGTGTGCTCCTCTCAGGTAGCACAAGAGGCAGAGAGAAGAAAAGGTTATGGCTGTGTTTACTTTACTTAGTGCTGTTTTCCCGGCTGCCTCCCCATCAACGCTCAACAGCAATCCAAGAGCATATTATTAACCAAAGAGCTTTTGCAGGTAAACACCAAACAGGGCCTAGGTAGAGAGGCAAAGATAAATGCCAATTTCAAAATTAAATTGCTATTTCCCTGCATGTCTAAGAGAACGGGAAGAGAACAATGGGAATAAGAAAGGAAGCTTCCATGGGGGGTGCCACAGTGTGGAGGGAAGCTGGGTCCTTCCCACCCATCCACAGCGAGATCAAAGCAAGGGGGCTGAAGTCATGGTAAGAATTAACATTGGCTGAGTGTTTGCGCATGCCAGGCATGCTGCGCTGCTTCATCCCCTGCCCACAGCCACCCTGTGTAGATGTAAGTGTCTTTAAGATCTCCACTTGACAGCCAAGGAAACTGAGGCCGAGGGAGGCCAGGTAACTGGGACAAAGTCATACAGGGTAGAGGAGAGAGGCCAGGATTCAAATGCAGGCCATCCGGTTCTGCCTCCCGTGAACTTAAATTACGTAACATTACCTCCTGGATCTGTGCATAGGGCCATAAGGCTTGTCAGATCTGCAGGTGTCTTTTGGGTTAATCAGTTACTCATCCAACAAAATACTGATCAACTGCCCACTGTTAGCCACTGTAAGATCGAAACCACAATACCACCTAGAACATTCTCTTGCCTTCTTGCAAGAACAGCTTATACATATCCTGCCACAGGGAAATCAGGACTCTTCCGAAAGAGAGGCTGATACAGCACAGCTGGGGGAGGGGGAGCCCGGCATTTCTTCCTCTGGCTACTGAGGCCCAATCAAGCACGGAGCCATGCGGCTCAGTGGTTAAGGCAGTGGGAGACCTCAGTTTCCATCCCAGTCTCACCTCTCGTGTGCTAGGTGCCACCTCAGGAAAACGACACGACCTCTCTTAAGCATTTTTCCTCTTAGTGTAAAACGTAAAAAATAAATAAATAACATCTATCACTTGGAGTTCTTGTAAGGATTAAACAAAGATCTTTATCATTCAGCTGAAGTTCAAGTTTGCCTGCAGGAATTAGGCTGCAGACTGCTACCCTGCTGTTCATAACTGTCAGACAGTTTTTCCATCACCTGAGTGTTCCTGGACTGAGAACCCCCATGGCCACCCACTGAAATCTTCTCATTGCAGCTTGTGCCCTCTGGTGGCACCTAAATCCATCTGCACACATGGCTCCAAAGGGACAGCTCCGGTGAAGCTTGCTGAAGCTCTGTGCACAGTGCCGTGGCAGAGTGAGCATCGGTTGATGTTATCACCATGAAACCCAAACTGATTTCCCTAATAAGAGTTTGAATAAGCAAGTGGTTAATGGAAGCGTATTGATACAACTGACTTTCTCCTTACTAAAAACTCCTCACTGATGGGCTCCTGTGGTCCAGTCACTTCTGACTGCCCTAAATCTCCATTAAATACAGTGATTAGTAGGAGCCCTGCCTACGGCAATAACAGCCAACATTTTTAGCACCTAACTAAAGCCAAGCAAAGAGCTAAGTACAGGAGCCCATGGAGCCCTCCGCACACCATCACAAAATGGAAACTGTGACCATTCCCATGTTACACGTGAAGATACCGAGGCTCAGAAAAGGACATTCACTTGTCCCCAAGTCACACTGCCTGGAGGTGACAGAACGAGACTTCAAACTGAAACCTGCTGGCAGCCAAGCCCGAGATCATGGCCACTGTGCTGGACTTCAGAGTACACCTGCAGGAGTGACGGTCCAGGACAGTGTGTCCTTGGCTACTGCCCTCAAGTATCCTTCAGACAAAGTGACACTCCAAGCCCCCCAGGGTTCTAAAGCCTGCTTGAGAGGTGTGGCACACGCATGCCTCCACCTGTGATGATTGGCACAGCCTGACTTTGGTTGTCACCCCAAGTCAGCACTGTATTATATAATTGCCCTGTTAGACAATCTCTTTGAGTTGGAAGACAGAGAACCAGCCCAATCTGGGTTAAGAGGGAAAAAACTGCCATAAGTAGTTGGACACGTGCCCCTACAAAAGGGGTAGAAGCTAACTCAGAGAAGGATCCAAGCCCCGCAATAGTTCCTGTGGCACCGGCCCCCAGCCCTGCCTGCCCAGGTGCCGGCATCACCCTCAGGTGTGCTTTCCCTCCCCCGGAGCTGCGTGGCTACGGCTGGGTCTAGGCAGATGTGCTCCAGCTCAGTTTCTCTGCCCGTAGTCGCAGCAGAGGTCCCCCATAGCACTTCATTGGTCCATTTGGGACTCACTTGTTAACACCCGAACCAATCACTTCCTGCGACAAGGAAGTATAGTCATTCGATGGATGGACCTGGGTCATGTGAGCAGCCCTGGAGCCTGAGGATGAGAAAAACCCACCCAAAAGGGCCTAGGCAAAAACAACCAAAGGCGTGCCCCCCCTACCCAGGTGGAAATGGAGGGGGATCTCCTCAACTCCTCCCAAATGGAAATCTCCTGCTAGGGCCAGAAGAGGCAGCCTTAGATGCCAGACAGACAAGAGCCACACTATTTCTCTCCTTTCTCCACTTTCCCAATCAAAAGGCACATCATGTCAGACCCTCTTTTGTGCGACCCATTTCTCCTGACCTTGTTCCGTGACTTGGGAAGTAGCACAGTATAGCGGAAGCTGGATGTATAACTGTAAGGATGGTGTACGAGAGAGAGAGAAGTGACCGAATTCTTTTCCCAAAGTTTCGCAGCAGCCTCAAAGGTGTCTGGTTTATGGATACACATTAAAGCACCTTTTCATGAGGGCTGTTTTATGTGAGAAAGCCGTTTAAGCAAGGAGGCACTTGACTGCTCCTTCTAAATGAAAATTTTCAATTAGTCTGAAGAAGTTAATTACACCGTCCTTTAATAACTGCACTTGTGATTCTGCAAATCCTCTATTAATTGATTCAACCGTATGCCCCCAAACCAAGAATCAGCTAACAGGTAGAAAAAGACCAAGAAAGAAGAAGGGGGTGGAGGAGACAAAGGTAAAGAAATGCTGTACTGTCTGCTGGGAAGGCAAGGTACAGAAGGCAAGTGTGGGAGAATTATTGAAAACTGCGGTTGGTGAGAGATTGGGGAAATTCATCCTGAGGAGCAAATACGCTGCTTGCAACATCTACGGTACTAGCAGCTCACATCTTGCCACTGCAGCATCTCGGAATGAAAACAATGCTATGGGGCTTGGTCCAAGCAATTAAAAAGGAGCTATGAGGTCCACATTCTCCTACCCCAAGGTAGTTTGGGAAGATGCTACACACAGTAGCTCTCTGTGTTGTAGAAAAGATCATTAAAGGGGAAGCCAGAAACCAGGAAATTCCAGTCCCAGCTTTGAAAGTGATGACTTCCACGTCCCCCTGAAGCTCACGGTACGGGGGCATTTATTACAGGCATCAGACTGGCTTGGGTTCAGGTCCTGGCTCTGCTCCTGCCTGGCTGCATGGCCCTGACCGTGGTACCTCATCTTTTTGCATCTCAAGTCCCTCATCTATTAAATGAAGGAAATAAACTCATCTACATCACAGGGAGTCTTGTAACAACTAAATGAGATAATGCATATAAACTTAAACTGTTTAGCACTGGTTCTCGAACACGGTAAGAATTCAATAAATACTTAGAATTATGTTGGTCAGCTGTTATCCTAACAATGCTGCATAACAAACCACTCCAGAACTCATGGACATTCAGCAATAAGCAGTAGTACCTTACACACACATCTACAGGTTCGCTGGAATTCAGCTGGGCTTGGTTTCAGGATGTGGGTTGGGTCCAGGACCACTTCACATGTCTCTGCTCCTCCTTGGACTAGAAGCTACCGGGGCATGTTCTGCTCATGGAGAAAGGCAATAGCTGACAATGGGGATTCTAACCACAGAAGGAAGCACATTTTAAGACTCTGCTCACATCTGCTGACTTCCCATTGGCCAAAGCAAGTCACATGGCCAAAACCAAAGTCAAGGGGCAGGGAAATATACTACGCCCATAGAGGTGGGAGGGAGGGAGTTATCGCTGCAAAATAATTAACTAATCTTGCAAAACCATTTTAGTTCTATTTGATGATGAACACACAATTATTCCAAAGCAAGCCAGGATGTGATGAGTATCACATGAGTGGTTGTTGTGGACTGTGTACCCCCACAGATGTATGTGGTGAAGTTCTCACCCCCAATATGACTGTAGTCGGAGATGGGGCCTTTAAAGAGGTAATTAAAGATACATGAGGTCATGGGGAAGGGGTCTCTAATCCAATAGGACTGGTGTCTTTTCAAGAAGAGGAAGAGATACCAGAGACGTCTGGTGCACACACAGAAAAGGCCATGTGACGACACAGCACAAAAGGAAGCCACCTGCAAGCCAAGGAGAGAGGCCTCAGCAGAAACCAACCCAGCTAGCACCTTGATCTTGGACTTTCCAGCCACCAGAATTATGAGAAATAAATTTTTGTTGTTTAAGCTACCCAGTCTGTGGGATTTTCTTATGGAATCCAAGAAAACTAATATAGTGGTAGAGAAAATAAATACTAAATGAGGAAGAAATTGCTTACAGAGAGAAGGAACCAAACTTCACACAGCAGACACTATCTAGTCAAAGGACAGATGGTAATTCAATAGAGAAGGTGGAAGTGACAGGGAAGATGATCTCCTAGGTGCAAGGGATGGCCTTAGCCATTCTGACGAGGGACAAAAAGACAACAGCTAACAATTTGTCATTTGCACTTGGCTGCAGACACTTCACGAGGCTCTTTATATGTGTGCTCTTATTTAACCCCCAAAACAACCCTAAGACATGGGTATCATCACTATCCTACATTTTAAGGAAGAAAAAACAGGTTCGGCAATATAAGAGTTAACATCCAAGGATGTCACGCAACAGAACTGAAATATGTCAGCCACTTCTAATCATTGGTTGCTGTTGGCTGAGGCCTAGAAAACAAAGTTCATGGCCAGAGAACGTGGACAACAAAGTGCTCAGACAAAGTGAAAGAAAAACATCAAATGTTTCACCAAGGCATGGAGAACTGTAGAGAAGGGTGGGGGGGAGAGAGAGAGAGAGAGAGAGAGGCTCTCTCTTCCCTGTGTCCACTTGGTATAATAAAAATGGCAGCTAATAGTTACCAGGAAAGTAGCATGTGTCAGGTGCCGCTCACAGCACTGTATAATGTTTACCGTTTTCTAATCTATTGGCTTAATCGGAACAGTACCCCTGAGGTGGGTACTGAAAGTGTCCCCATTCTGCAGACGAGAAAACTGAGCAGCCCCATGCCACGCAGTGAGCAGGACTATAAACAATCTGAAGGCAGAGGCCATGCTCCCACCTCCTGTATATCCTCCTGCCTCTTGTACTGCTGGGATGTATTTCAGGAAGAAATTTCCCTTCCTAAAAAATTGCTTTGATCCTGCCTCTTCTCCATTCGTAAAACAGCAGTGATCCCACTGCCCTCGGGACAAAGTCCACAGTCACTGCCTCGGCATTCAAGGTCGCATTCCACCTGTCCCCATCTGACCTTTCCAACTTCCATTTCAGTGGAACTGCTCTGTTCACCTCGTGCTGATGCACACGTCCCAACGTCATCCTCTATCCCCAGGGGACGGCCCCTCCTCTCTCTCCAGTCTCACTCACAGTGACAAGCCCATGCAACAGCCACATCCTGCGTGGATCCTTCGCTGAAGGCCCAAGTAGGAGGGAGTATCGGAAGCCCACAGCTTCTGACTCTTTTTGAGGTCTCCACCTCCCTTTCTCCTCGCCCTGGTAGTCACCGGCGATTTGAGAGGGGTTTAAAGAGAGCGCTGCGCTAACAAGAAGAAAACAAGAAAAGGCTGTGCCTCTTTTTAGCCGCTTCACCACCCGGCGGGAGTCTCAGGGAGACCAGTGCAAATGTTAACAGTAAGACCAAAGTGAGGCCCGAGCGAACCCGACACTCCAGGCCGCTCTACCTCCAGTGCATGGGCCGGCCTCTCAGGGTCAGTGGACCCCAGAATCGCACGCCCCTGCATCCAGGCGTGCGTTGTGGCCACTGCAGGGAGCTGACCAGGTAGCTCTCAACAGATCACATTCTCATGAGATTCTCATCCAGAAGAACTTAACCCAGTTCCGTCGTCTCCTTAAGAGACAATGCCTCGGCCACTCCAGGAGTCCGGGGGAGCATCGGGGCGGTAGGAGATGACGAGAACTAATCACAGAGAGTCTCGGAGGGGAATCTGTGAAAGGAGCTCTTTGCATAGACCTCGTAAACCTCGGGGCACACGTGGTTCGGTCCCAGGACGACACCAAGCTCAGGAAGCGTCGCTGGGCATGGAGAGGCGCCGAACGCAAATTCCATTCTCCATGTACGTCTCTCCGCTGCCAGTGAGAGGGATCCGGGTACCCCCGCACTGCCGCATCAGGCGGGCTGCGTGCGGGAAAGCCCGTTCCCTCTGCTCAGACTCCGGGAATAAAGCCCGCCTCGGGGTTTCGTATAGATAAAGCAGGTGCGGGTTGCAGATGGCACCTGCTGATTCCTATATTAAAACCCCGCCATGATGTACTAAGTGAGATCCCAAAATCTGGCCACAGAGAACACGGGCCGGAGTTGTTCACCGCACTGGAGTCCCGTGGCCAGGTAGGTGCAGGTGCCCGGGCCGGCGCCTTTCCGCTGCCTGCGGCGCCACCTGGCGGCAGGAGCCTGCCCTGCGCTTTGGAGAGGACTCGTTCCGCGGGGAATTGGGAAGCTGCCTGTGACCGGTCCAGGAAAAGCGAGCAAGGAGAACCAGGTGACACTGGGCCCCTCCCTCTGCCTCCCTGCTTCCCAGAATGGGGTACCTTGACACGGCGCACCTGCCTTTTCCGCAGCGGCCTTGCCCACCTCTCCACATTTATTCCCCTTCTCCCCTAAAAGAGTCAAACTGTTCAGCTCAACCCCATTTGAGAACAGAGTAGAGGAAAAGAGAGTCAGCCAGCAACTGGGTCACCATTCCCCATGCTTCAGGACGCGCTTTCTCAGAACTCTGTCGTATTTTATTATTTGACATTTTTAGTAGGCATGGACTTTTAAAAAATCAGAATGAAACAAGCAGTTATCATTTTGAAAATTAAGAAGAAAGTGAAATGCATTGAGTTTCTTTTCTGTTTTTTCAGTAATGTGGATGGGGAGGGGTGTCTTTAAAAAATATGTCTTCCAACAGAGTAAAATTTCACTTACACTTTTTCCTAAATAGTAGTGCACGGACTAAGAAATGCGTTAGGCCCCAGTAATTCCTTTTTTCACTTCTGCTTTCTTTTCCAAATGCTGCATCTCTTTGATTTCTCAGGGGTGCCGGGAATTGAAACCTCGACACGCCCATACTAAAAAACTGACCTTAATAAACAGGCCTCACACTTTACTCCCACCAGAATGACTGGGGTGAAAAAGATAGAAAATGCCCAGTGCTGCTGAGAACTTGGAGCCCCTGGAACTCTCATATGCTGACGGTGTGAGGTCGAGAAGGAGGCGGGCCAGCCAGTCACCTACAGTTTTAGCCACAGACCGACTTCCGCTCTGCCCAGGACGAGTCTCTATTCTCTAAGCAGGTGAACAGTGACACCCAGTGGAAGCGATGGAGAACAAGCTATCTTGGTACCTGCCGCTAACAAGAACTCTGCCGGAATTTATTTTAAATGACTTAGAAAGTACGTCTTTGAAAAACTGATGGAAGCCACCCATTTAAAAATAGGTAAAAAAATATAAGGACACAAAGAAAAGAAATCAAAGTTTCAACTGGCAAATAAACGTACACAAAAATGTGCTCAACATCACTAGTCATTAGAGAAAAGGAAATTGAAACAGCAATTAAATACCATTTTCACCCACTTGATTGGAAACATTACTAAAGTCTAATAATCACAAGCACTAACTAAAGTGAAGGGACATCTGGTACTCGTGGTACTCCCATGGTGCAGGTAGGAGGGTAAATCGGTTCTGTATTTTGGAGGTCAATTTGACATTATCTTTTGAAGTATTAAGTGCACATAACTCAACAACTCTGATTTTAAGAAGTGATGCTAGGTAATCTTTATCATGTGTGCACAAGAAGACCAATTCAATCTAGATCATACTATTGCTTCAGAAAGCAAAGAAACATTTAATGAGTAATGGGTTCATGTCCAGAAGATGTATGAGCTAACTTGAAGGGGGACCCAATGGCCAAATTTGAAACAAGTGAAGCGTCAAAACTAATAATTGCTGTAATTGATTGAAACACAGCAAATATTTAAAAATCTATGAGTCCACATTGATGCCTAAGAAGGGGGCCAACAAAACAAAACTTAAACTCATCTGCCATCTTTGGAAGCAACTGTAATTTCACTCCTTACATAAAGATTGGTAATTAATGGGAAAGAATTAAGCATTTATCCTACATTTCTAGCATGAGCTGTATTTTAGGGTAACTTATAAGCTCAGTAGTTGGAAGAAGGCTCTACTTTACAGAAGAATGTCAGCTAATCAATGCGGAGTATATGGTAGAATTTGCAAATCAACATTTTGAAAACCCCAAATAAAATTGTTGATTGAGATAAGGATCAGCAATCGGATAAGTGACGGGGAACTTGACACTTGCATGGTATCAACAGATCCTTCCACAGATCACTTTCTGTTTGCTAGAGAAAATAGGCAGCTTTACCGTGCAGAACTATGTCTGCTCCAATCTTAAGCCAGTAGCCAGCGTTAGCATCTCTAACAGTGGGACAAACAGACATGACGTGTTTTCTGTTGTACTGAAATGTGAAGTACACCCCCAGTACACCTACCGAATATTCTTGCCAAAATGTTATCCTGAATCTATTCAAGCCTTTAGACATAACATCCACTTTCCAGGAAATTTAGGCAATAGAGGAGCAAATAAAGCACCATTATAAGGAATCCAAAAGATAGGACATCGTACAGGACACTGGTTTGATATCTTCAAGACAATATCACTGGAAGAAATAAAGTGGGTGGATGATATTAATATCCTCGGTTAAAAGAGATTTTAGAGAAGAAGGCATAACAACCAAATGTAACATGCAATGTGGAATCCTTTATTGGATTCTGATTTGAAAAACATTTGGGGGACTATTAAGAAAAATTGAATGTGAGCAGGATATTAGATGATATTAGATGATATTCAGGAGATATTGCTAAGGTCATTAGGTGTGATATGGAACTGTGGTCATGTAGGAAAACATCTTCATTTTCTAGCGATGCAATATGAGATATTTAAGGGACAAAATGCTATGATGTTTAATTCACCTTGAATTTAGCAAAAAAATAGGTTAAACAAGTAGAGCAAAATAGTAACAATTATTAAACATAGAAGAAGTATGAATATAAGTGTTCCTTATACTATTCACTGTACATTTCTGGATTAGAAATGTATTAAAATAAAAAGAATAATAGAAAAAACAAGATGATTACACAAGGATGTTCAATGTAACATTGCTTATCATAGCAAAAAAATTGAAATCAATCTAAATGTCTCATAACCGGAAAACGGATAAATAACTGACCTTAATAAATAGACTTTACACGATACTCCCACCAAAACAGCTAAGATGAAGAAGACAGAATATTTGGTCCTATGAAGTATTAATAGTAAACTGACATATTTTTCTACTCTTGTGTCTATTTATTTCTAAAGTTTGTTTCTGTTTTATTTTACTCCATGTTACATTCTTAGATTTTGGCATCTTATAGATGCACATGTTTACTTTACCTTTAGCAGATAAGGCCATACAGGATAGTGGTTTAAAATTTGTATTTCATGAGCTATTAACATTTCAAAATTTCACCCCCCAAAAAATAGCACAATGATAGTTGTGAATGGCATAAATTTCTTATATTACCAATTAAAAAATAAAACTTATCATTTATCAGTGTCATCTTTTCACACGAGATAGTGCATTTTATTCCCAAAAGCTGCAGATGGATGGATACAATCCCAAGATGAAGAACAGTCCTTTACACAGAATAAGATTTATGAAGATATTCTATATCATCTGTTTGCCCAATAAAAACGTGGCATATAAGGAAACAACCCTGGCAGCTGGGACTTTTATTAACTCACCTTGCTTAGGATGAGAACTATGACAGCATGAGGCATTGCAGGGCTGAATCTAGACCTCTGAGTCTTCTTATAATACAGGTAAGAAAAGAACATCATTGCCAAGTATGTTAACAGAAATAATTATGTTTGACAACCAAAATTCCAAGCCCCCAGTGAACTAGAATGCACTAGACAAGCTGCACCCAAAATACTATAATACATATAAGAAATGGCTGAAGTTTATTCACAGAGTTCTCAGCCTTCTCTATGCAGCAAGGGGATCTGTCGACTGGGGACAGAGTGCCTCATGGCGGGCAAAACCACAGGGCCCAGACCAGTCAGATTCGGATTTGAATTCAGCTCTCTCAGTTAGTGACACTTGGTTATTCAGTCACTAAATGTCAGCGTAATCACCTGCACCACAGGTCAAATGAGAACGTCTGTGTCAGATGGGGATCAAACGGAATAATGCCGGGAAACTACTCAACACGTTACCTAACTCTTGGGGTAAGCAATAA